>PVIR01008805.1:0-55481 GCA_004026965.1 Petromus typicus | reverse complement strand
TGGGAATGTTTTCCCCTGAGATTCACTTTTAAATATAGCCATGTAACTTTTCAGAATAAGTTTTCAAATATATAGTTGGTCCTTGCTTCTTCACCCCTTTGGAAAATATTTGTCATTTAATTTTAGCTTTTAATCCATTATATTAATGTAATCACTGATAGAGTTAAGGTTTGAGTTTTCTTTGGCTTGTTTGGTTTTTGAGCACCTATTTTATTCATGTTGGTCATTTTACTGAATGATACTTTTTTCCATCATGCTATGATATGTTTTTATTGTTGCTCTAGAAATTTGGATGTAATTCTATATTATCTCAGTCCAACTTTGTAAAAATTCTCTTTACTAATAGTTGGTGAAATAAAATAGCAGACTTTTCACTTCTTATTCTCCTGACTTTTTCACTTTGTTTTTTCAGGGTTTACATACATGTAAACATAACAAATGAGTTTCACATTTAAATAACACATATACTTTTACAAACTCTTTATATATGTTTGTATCTAACCATCCATTCACCTATCTACGTATACACAGTCACTTTTTGATGTATTTATCCCTGTGGTTCTTAATTCCTCTCTCCAGAACTGTATTTTTTATCTGATATGATATTTGTTCAGGCAAAAGATGTGTTACTATTACTGTTATTTTGTTGTGATGGCTGCTGTTGTTTTTCTAAGAATTCCCTGTAAGAAGAGTCTCTTCAAGACTAATTATCTCAGTTTGTCTGAAGTCTCTTTATTTTACTGCAGCTTGAAGAACATTTTTGCTAGAAAAAGAATATAAAGTTTGCTCTTTATTTATTTATTTATTTATTTACTTTGATAAGGGCAGGGTCTGCTTTGAAGCTCAGACTGGCCTTGAGCTCACTGTGTAACCCAGGCAAACCTCAAATTCAGAGCAGTCCTCCTGACTCTGCCTCCCAAGTGCTGGGATGACAGATGTGAGTCATCACACCCAGCATTGTGATATGTGGTTACCAGGGGTTGAACTCAGGACCTTGCTCTTACCAAG
Source organism: Petromus typicus (assembly GCA_004026965.1). Taxonomy (NCBI): domain Eukaryota; kingdom Metazoa; phylum Chordata; class Mammalia; order Rodentia; family Petromuridae; genus Petromus; species Petromus typicus. Next base: position 54,473 of record PVIR01008805.1, on the reverse strand, counting down.
CAGACACCAGAACCACTGAGCTAAATCTCTGGCCTTTCTGATTTTATTTTTGTTTGTTTCTGCTTAGATGTCATTTGCTTTCCATCATTTTCCCTAAATATATTTTCCTTCTGTACCCATCCGAGATTTTCTATTTGCCTTTAGTTTTTAGCAGCTTTGTGTGATATGCCTTTAGATATTTTTCAATGTATTTATTCAGTTTGTTGTTTATTGAACCTTTTAAATAAGTGGGATTATTTCTTTCAGAAATGTTAAACTCTACCATTGTCTCTTCTAATATTCTTTTTTTTAACTGACCTTTGTCACCACTCACATCCATTACATGTATTTTACACTAAGTCGTGTTGCCCTTCAAATCATGTGCTCTTTGTTTTTCTTCTCTTCTTTCTCTTGATTTTTATGTGTCCTGATTCTACCACATACTATTATTTTTTGATATTCCCTTCAAAGTATTTTTTCATTTTCTCTTCATATTTGGCATTGTCATTTATGCCTTGCTTATAGTTTCTATCTTCCTGATGAAATTTTCCAGCTGGTCATTTATGTTTTTGACCTTTCTACTGTTCTATTTAACATTTTTCATGATGATTAGAGGATACTTCCTAAAAGTTTCAGTGTCTGTGCTGTGTCTTGGTCTCTTTTCACTGTTTCATTTTTGTGTTGATATTTTCTTGCTTCTTTGTATGTCTCATAACTTTTATTCAGTATCTAGCATAAATAAAGACCAAAGTAAGTGCTTTTAGATGATATCTCATCTTTCAGTCAATGTATGGCTTGTGTCAATTTAATTCTAGTATAGTCTGTATTTAAAATAAGACTGGGCTTTAGTTACATTTACTTTTACTATCTACTTAAAATTAGGATGGAATCAGAAAGCATACTGTTTGACTTATGTCTCTTTTCTGTAGAGATCACCTCTGCTTTATGGACCACTCAAGACCTATTCTGCCTGTAGAATTTCTCCTAAACATCTTGTTTCACTCTTTGCCTTCATATTCATATATTCATATGATTTCAAATGTGCTTCCATGCTAGAATTATCTCTTTTAATTTTGAATTCTACCTCCAGTTCAGCAGCTGTAAATATTCACTGGTTTCTTACTCCTTCAACAGCTCCTCGAATGGTGATAGTACCCTTTGCTGTGCTTTCTAATAGACACAAGACACAAATAGCCCATCACAGCTGGTATGCCAGAGGTTCACCACCCCTATTGTAGAGCAACATAAAGTTTCCTGATTCCTAAACCTACACCTTCATGTTGCACCAGTTCCTATGATTCTAGTCAAGAAGCTCAGGTCTACCTCCCCCCCAGTAGCAGCCAATGGCTTCTATATATCTTGTGTGAAGACAATGTTGCCTGTGTAGTCCTCAGTGTTCCATGCACCACCATCAAATAGTGTGTATAGTGCTTTGTCTCAAAAAGGCTTTTGTTCATCTGTTCTTCACTGTTTACTGTCTTTCTCAAAAGCATCTCTAAAAGAACTGTAGAACAGAGTGAGTACAGATTTCTGTTATTTGCAGAACAACCTGTGGTTCTAAAATGCAAACAGTATACACTTAAACATTCTGCTTTTGCTGGATTTAGCTGCTTTCTCTCCATATCCATGAGTTGTCTTGCTTCTTCTTGGTGCTTTGTCAAGAAAAAAAGCAGGCTTCCTTCTCCTTTCCAAGGAGGTTGGCATTCTATAGTGTTTGGCCAGTTGCTTTGTGACTTCTACTTTGTGAGCTTTAATAAACTGTAGTTTTGTAGATGATATATTTTAGAATAGAGTGACACCCCCTTGATACTGTACCCTACATAGAAAGATGAAACTAGCTTATGAATAATTTATACAACTTTACATTTGCTTCCTTTTACTTGTTAGTCTTGTTTACCTTAGAGAATTAATCAATATAGATTAATCAATATAGAATTAGTAAGAATAATGTCAGTCAGGTAATTGTCCATACCAGGCATTATCTTAAGAATTTTAAATATAATAACTCATGTGTTTTTGGTATACATGCGGAATATGTTAAAAGTTTGGATAAAACTGTCCAATGCACAAAGAACTGAATTGATTTAGGGAATCAAAAACTAAGCACCCAGATGGTAAAATACAGACAAGGAGTTAATGATAGTGCCTAAAAAAGCAGGAGCACAAATTCTTCATACACATAAAGACATGGTCAATTATATCTTCTACATTATATTAAAAATATTGTCAACCCTCCAGAGAAGAACATATCAAAGAACCAGGCAAGATCAAGATCAGAGATGGTAGTTACTCTTGCTCAACAATGGTGTGTATGTCTAATGCCATAATCACCTGTAAAACTATCTTCATTCATCCACAATCAATATTCAGCTAAGCTTCTATTTGGTGTAAACTTCTCAAAAGTCCTCATAACATGTGACAGAGCCTTGATAAAGAGCTTTTACAGGATAAAGATTCAAACTTTAGACATTCTAACTTAAATTCTTGCCCCCCATTTATTATCTTACACCCAAGTAACAGGAAGTTCAGTTGTAAATAACATTCCTCATTCAGATAAGATTCTGAGCACATGTAGGGCTCCAACTAAATGCAGGAAAGACTTTAGAAAAAAACAAATGTGGGATATAGATGCTGTATTCAGAGTTATGGAGACATCTCAGTAGGTGCATAAATCAGTCTCTTGTTAGGTAAAGTGCATGGATTCCTATAGCAGAGAAGTGCTATTGAGAAAATAAATATTTATAATGGATATGTTTAAGGTTCTAAGTGGAGCATCCTAGATCCTTCTTTTGTATCAAGTATTGCTTTTAGATATTAAAGTCTTTTTTTGTTGAAGACAGATACTGTTTCTAGGGACCAAAGAATTGCTATCATTTTTCACCTACCTGAAATATGCAGGAATATATTGCAAATTACTTAAGGAGAGGAATCATTCTTGTTTGTAAACAAGATGAACAAACAGCATTACCAACATCCGTAATTAAGTAATCACCACAGTATCCATTTATAACTCTACTTTAAATAGTGAATACTCAGGTCATTCCAACAAATGAGCCATTCAAAATATTACTTGAAATCAACAATGAAGTCTACTAATGAATACAAGAAATTATCTTGGGGAAGTTTTGAAAAGTTTTCTATCAGATGAATTCTGAGAAAATTGTTTTTATAATATTGTGCTAATACATTAGAGTTTCCTTCAAGTTCTGTGTTTAATTATAGGATGCTATATACCTTCTAGCACTAGAATATTAGTTTTTCTAATAATTCTATGAACTTCCTTGAAAATAAATGACAATACATTGAGTAATTTAACTACAAAGAAAATACTTCAGTACTGGGAATTTAGCTCAGTGGTTCCAGCACCTGTCTTGCAAGCACAAAGGCCTGGGTTTGATCCCCTGGTAACCACGTACAATACTGGGCATGGAGACTTACCCCAGCAGCAACCAGAACCACATACCACAGTGTCGGGTGTGGTGGCTCACGCCTATAATCCCAGCACTCGGGAGGCAGAGGCAGGAGGATTGCTGTGATATGAGTTTGAGGCTGAGCTCAGGGCCAGCCTGAACTACAAAAGCTAGACCCTGTCTACAAAAACAAACAAACAAACAAAAAACCAGAAAAAAAAAACCCTCCAAATTTAATATAATAATAAATTTGTTTTGCAGAATATGTTCAGCCTTATCCTCTAGCATGCTACAGTCGTTCATGGAACAAAATCCACGCATATAATCAAGATCAACTCTATAAAAACTTTGATTTGTAGCACATCTAAGTGTGGGAAGGCTAAATTTGGTTACTGTGCCCCATGAGGGCCCCCATTCTCCTCATGTGCTTGTTAACCATCTGACATTCCTTATTAGGATATAGTTCCAATACAGGTGGGAAAACATTTCATTGTGTTCTACTCTGCTGGTCCCATTTGAACTGGTTTCTCTGTCTCACTCTAGTGGCTTCTGGGAGATGGGAATTGATCTGTGAATCTTTTACATGATATGTTTGAAATTTCTGTATGAACGTAACAGCGAACGTCAGGTGGTGTCAAACACTCTCATTACGAGGCAGCAAAGGGAAACTCAGTTGACGGAAAGTCATCATTTTTATTAGAAATGGCTCTTATACATTTGTTTTATGGACAGGATGTTCTCTGCTTTGTTCTCCACTGAATTCAAACAAGCCATTTATTAGTCCTTGCTTTAAATACTGTGAATGGTAAATAAAAGCTAACTCTATTATGTACCGATTGTGCTAAAAGCACTCAGTTCACTGAACCTTCCTTGATTTCTTTGCTTTTTTGTGTCTTTTCACTTAGCCTTCCAGAGACCCACTTTCCTTAATAAAACATAAAGGGAGCATCTCTCCAATTGTCTGTTCAGTGCGCTATATCCTCTTCCTAGGAAAGTCAATATGTTCTCCTCCAGCACTTAAACACACATTGCAGACAGTACTGGTCCATGAGCCAAAAGGGAAAGAAATTTCTCATGCCATCACCACGCATGCAGATACATTTGTAAGTCTCTCTTTTTCTTAAACTCGGTAATGGCACAAATTACTTAGCAGGAAATGAAGCATCCAGTAAAATGAAACACATCAATTTCCTAGAGTTTTTTTCTGTTTACCATCCCTATTGTTAGGGTCCATTTGATGACAGACTACACTAGCAGGGCCCAAACCATGGGTTTTCATCTTTTGCTAAACTCAAGTCTCCAGAGAGATTTGTTTTTATTATAGAATCCACTCTGCACTGTACTTCTTATGTGTTTTCATTGTCTGAGGCTCACATGTTGCAAACATGGGAATAGATACATTATCTTTAGGTCAAATCACTGTGACATAAATCATGGAGTAAATTTCAGTTTAATATAGATTTTGTTTTGGGGTCCTGAATGAAGTACCCATTGACTTTGAGGTGGTTATTCCAATTTTATTAAAGAAATTCATGTGGTAACTTAAGAAATGTTAAATTGAAATAGTTCTGTTTAAAAGCATTTCCATGTGTACAGAAGATATTATGATTGTAGTTGCAATTGCAGTGCTTGATGGAGGTAATATAAAATATTTTCATATTAAGCTGACTTTGTGTAAATACAGAATGACACTTGATGTTGAAATTATCTTTAACTTGCCATGATACAATGCAAAAGCCACCTACTGAATTATGTTTCATAAAGTATTACTTTCAAACCATCACAATTTGTTTAGCAATTCCTGATTAATTCCTGCTCTATTATGATACACAAAATCATCTTATGAGGATGGTATGTGAGAGTGTTGAAGGTCCCTTTCCACTCACTCATGAGTTAATTTCTGCAATTAATCAAACAATAGGTGGCAGGTGCTCTCTCCAAAACCTCCAAGTTCATTTGCCATTATTATTCCCCCAGATACTTTGCCAACTTTTCTAAAGTTGCTGGAGATAAAATCAGACAGGTAGTAATTAGAAAACTGATCCATTCTTTTTTGTTATAATCTCATTATTTCCAGGGGTAGTAGGGTGGGTAAGGGAATGGGAAAAAATGACAAGTTGTGTCATGCATATACTGGTACAAATTCTCATTGTTGAGTACAATCATAATGTGTATATGTAATGTACTAATAAAGATTTCAATAAAGGAAAAATAAAGAGAGAAAGAAATCTGATCCAGATATTTGTAGGGAAGTGGCTTAAATCTATTCCATAATGTTTCCATTCACAACACCAAAAAAGCCATTTTGGTTTCATGAGAGCCAATATTTATCAGTTATCTTCATTTTTCTACAATGATTTTTTTTAAATAAAAGATAAAGCATGTTCCCAAAACACAAGGATCTTCCTTCAGTTTTGCTGTTAGATGATATGTATGCCAACAAATTGTGTGTTCAGACTATTGCCCAAATCCATTCCTTTGGATGCCCTTCAAAACAGAAAAAAAAAAAAATTGAAAAAGGTTTGTAGAACGACTATTTTTTAAGTAGTAATTATGTGTCCTAAAATAGTTGTGTGAATTAAAAATATAAATCATATGACAAGGGAGTACTTGTAGTATTTAAAGGCATATTTATTTTTTAAGTTCCTTAAGACACTTGAGAAGCACCTGTTTATATACAAATAATTGATGTGCTAATTACAACTCATTCTTGTCTTGTTTCTTTCCTTACTTTTTAACCCTGAAGTCTTGTTAGTGAAGTTCTCCTGCAGATTGTGATGTTATTATAGCTTCAGAAAACCCAAACCAAATGTCATGTGTCTTTTTTCAAAAGAAACACAGCATGCATCATAGTGAATTGGACTCCTTCTGATTTCCTATGATTTCTGTGATGGAATTTTTATTTATGTCAAGATCAAGGTCAGGAACAAATGATTTTTGCTGCATAATCATACTGGTGTGCAAAGAAAAGTTTACCAGCCTATTTGTGCTTTGATCTAACCTACAAAAGAATTATAGAATCGTGACATTTTAGAATTGAAAAGGTCCTTAGAGATTATGAAACCCATCCCTTTTGTTTTCACTAGATTTGATCTAGTGGAAATTGAACACTGGAGAAATTAAGTGACCTGCAGAAGGTAACCCACGTGACAAAGGCAGACACTGCAATAGCCACTGAGCCTTCCACTGTAGAAATCCAGGGTCCTGGCAACTGTGATTTAAATCCATTCCTTTGTTTGCTTCTGACTTTGCTAGAACTTTATTTCTAAATTAGTCAAATTTTTGAATTAACTAGCTGTACTGTCTAACAGAAGATGCACTTGTCTTTCTATAAAATTTTTTTTAAAAAAATCAATGCTTAGATTATGTATGTACAATGTAAAGGAAATTAGAATATCCTAACATGGTTAACAAAATGAACCCTGTACTCAAAGAAATTAATTTCAGTTACTTGGAGCCCTTAGAATCATCTTATTTAAATATCATCATTCTATAGTTGCAGCAATTCAATTGTATGATGAAATTGTCTGATTTTTTTTATCTTATTGTTTTCTTTGTATTTGATTTTGTAAAAATACCATTAAATATAATTCTTCTTTAAACTCTAAAATCAGTCTGCAAGCTTGGAAAAATGTGTCTAATTTGCATCAGGAATAGCTTCAGGTGATCCCAAAATATTCTCAATTAAAACACTGGAACCCAGCAAAATAGGTTTTGTTGTAACCATTTGTCAGATGACAAATCTGAGGGTCAGTGAAGTTAAACATCTTGTGCAGGATTACACAGCTGGTAATGGTCAAGGCAGAGTTGCCAACCTAGGCAGTTTAAGCCATAAAGCCTTTGATATGTTTAAAACATGAAGATCTCCAGAGTCACTTTTTCTGTTAAGAAAATTTATTTCAGTAGCTAACACCATTTTACTTGTTTCTGCACTTTCTTACATTGTAGAACCTACCAGTAATCACTCAGCCACTGGAGGTACTTATGAAGGGCTGAAAGTGATTATTCAGAGAGTTATGCCAGGGCTAAATAGTATGACTATAATCTCTAGTATTCTGAGGATTTTAAGTTCTTTGACAAATGACTGTCATTTGGGCACAGTATTGAGAGCAGTTCTAAGGGGATGTTTAGTTTTAGCAATGTCTAGGTTGCTAATACAATTGTAAAACTGTAACGGTCTTGTGTTGTTGTTACAGTTCAAACCATGCTCTGAAGCATGTATTTCTTTCTTTTTCCCTCTGTTTAGCTTTCATTGATTGCTGGAAGGCAAAAAGTATTGTAAGAATGCTGTTGTTTGGAAACTAGATATCACAACATAAGAATATTTAGATGATTCCTAAAGAAAAAAAATTAACAGTCCCCTTTCTTCTTTGCTCTTCCTGCCTCCTAGAGGGAAAACTGAGAAAGTTATTCATATGTGGGTCATATATTTAGAAAAACACAGAGTAATGACTGGGGTGTAGGACACAGAAACACTATCCTAAGACATCAGATTTGTGTCATATACCTCCATGATCAGAGAAAGAATTCAATCTCTCTATGGAAGTTTGAATAGATATATAAGATGGCTCCATAATTATCCACATAAAATGAAGAAGACGTGTGCATGTATCTACCAGCATTTGTTGCCTATGCATTTTGTGATTCCACAAGTATAAGAGCCAAGAGAGCTCCTACAGGTGCCAAACTTTGCACTCACAGAAGTCTCAAGACAGGAGACAGAACAAAGAGAAAGTGAGCTGAAGGGCACAGTCCTGTTCCATTTCCTCAGCCCAAAGATGATCAAAGCAGACTCAGGACACCACTGTGGGGGCAAGATACAGTCAAAGGACACACAGCAGAGAATAGAAGCAGCCTGTAACCCAGGCTGATTATGGGCCCTTACTTCTCACTCTGTATTTTTAAAGAACAAATAGAACATGAGACAGAAGAGAAAGAGAATTGACAGTGTTAGAATAGCATGTACTCTCCCATTTGGAATGTGTTGCTGCCTAGACTCTGATCAAAAGAGTGCCTGTGGCGTAGTAAAATTCGATGGAAATATCCTGGGAAAAGGAAGAACAGCCTTATCAATTCATGGTATCATAGAAATAGAAGGGGCCACGAAATGTCATTTAGTCCACATGCTGCCCTGAAGTATTAAGTCACGACATACTTTATTATCTTGACATTTAAATACAGTCAATTGGTACAATTACTTTTCAGAGCAAAGTTTTACTTATTTTCTCGGATAGGCTATCAGTTCTAGCTCCAGGAACTTCAGAATGAATTCTGAAAGTTGTTCTTCTTCCAACTAAAGGTAATTTAGTAGCTCTGGGCATATCAGACTCTTCCTATAGATAAGGTTATTCTATGAATAAGAACTCAGTGAATAAGAAGTAGGTGGGGGAAGAGAAATATTACATACATGTTTTCCAACAAAAGGTTCCTATGCTCTTTTGTTTAAATATGATCTCATGGTGAGATTGATTCTTTAATTTTTTGAAATACTGACCATGAGCCATATCTGAAATGTCTCCACTTGTGTTTTTGGTGGATAATAAAAATTTTCTCTGTACTCTTTATCAGAAATACTTTATTCCCTTTTCTTCAGGATTGTCTTGGAAATTTTTTTATATACCATGGCTATCATTTATATCAAATGAAGCACATACATACAAATACACACATTCATACACATGCATGTGTTTTATTTCTTGTAGTTTTAGTGCATACAGGCATGCAAAATTATACACATGCATACATTAGTTCACATGAATAGGAAAGTACATAGAATTCCTAGCCTTAGTTATAGATAAAAGAAAATGTTTACATGATATCTGTAGAATTTTCTGTAAATGATTTTTGATCTCTTTATGATTTAATTTCCGAATATGAGAACCAGGACAGTAAATTTTAAGTTTCCTCAGCCTAGTTTACTCAGTGCTTCTAGGGGAAAAAAAGGCTCAATTTTGTTTATTCTTGAGGCCATTCTTTTATATGACCCAAAAGTCCAGGTCTAGATCTATTTAGACTTTTGGCATAAAAGATTAGATTTGGTTCTTCCTAAGTACATACCCTGAAGTTAATGAGCCAATGAGTCTTTAAAAGTAAAGCTGAGTATTGTTTCCAAAGTAATATTGAGATGCAACAATAGCAGGTGTAACACTCACACATTCGAAAAATAATCACATATTCAGAAAGTCTTTATTTCACTTACCTAAAAGCTTCTTGAGGGAAGGTATTGTTTTTTGTTCATATTCTTGAAACATTTGTCAGAGTGCCTGGCATTCAGTACTGATTAAAACTGGAACTAATTTTAGGTATTCCAATTAAATATATTGTACCAGTATCACCCAGTTCAGTTTACTTGTAAGATAAACAAATACTTTAACAAATCTGACCAAAGAGTACTGTCGAATTCAGATTATACCACGCACAGTCCATCAATAATCAAGACATCTTCCCTGTAGATAAGAACAAATGCCTTAAGAGAAATAGTACTAGTAGAATTTAAATCTGCTTCCATTTTTAGCCTCAAAACATTTGGTAATTGGTAGTAATTCTGCAGCAGATTTTTGTGTATGTAAATAAAGTAAATGTGCAAATTAATAAAATTCTATTGTACATCATGAATAATGAATAGCTATAAAATCTTCAATGAGAAAAATAGATTTGCTGCATTTTAAGCATTTCCAGAAAAATATGTGGAGACCCATTAATATGTCATGCATGTGTTGTTCCTTTGTGTTTGGTCTATTCTAAAAAGAAAAAAAAAACAGACTAAAATATTGTTAAGGAAAGTAAATAGAATTGTACGTATGCAAGTTTGGGCATTTTCTTTACCATCTTATCTGTCATTCACTTGAGGATAAAATGATATCTCCTGCTTTAAAAGAAAATGTCCCAAAGTGCTGAAACAATTTTACACAATTCACGGTGAATGTAAAAATAACCTACAATAGTGTCTTATGCCAAATTAGGCAGCACTTTAGAGAAGCAGGGAATAAAGGCTCCAAGTGAGCGGGAGCTAGGAAGGGAGCGCTCTCTTCCTTGTCAGAGTAATTGGTTCATTAAATGGAAGGAGAGAAGAGGACAAGATAAAATAGGAGAAGAGTTCCCACTATTAAATATGTATTATACCAGGTCTTTCTCAACTCGCTTTATAGCATCTCCACTGATATACACAGAACCTAATAAGCAGCACACTGAATAGGAAGCCAGATTCCAAACTATTCAACCTAGGTTGGTTTTTTGTTTTTTTTTTGTTTTTTTGTTTTTTTTTCCAGTGATAAAGAGGAGGCTGCACTGGTTCCCCTAATCCCAGGGATCAGGGCCTAAAGCTTCGCAAAAGCGAAGAAAGGGCTGATTAAAGCTCCAGCAGCCAAGACCTTTGTGCAGTTGTGAGATGTGGGTGTACAGAGACACAAGCCCGAATAAAGAGCACACATGTGGCCAGTGGAGTGCTGGGAGCAAGCTCCTGAGATGAAAAGTGCCATTAGAAACATAAGTCATTATTAGCAGCCAGCATAAATAGCATGGCCTGTCATGGGGTTAAGATCTGTGATCTGCTGGGACTTGCTACTCTTCAGAGCAAGGAGATACAGCGGCTGTGTGATGGCGAAATGTGTCTTGAGAATACATCCAAGAGCCCGTGGAAAAGTGGTCGCTCATAGACATGGTCTTTAATTAAAGTGGTTGTTACAAAGAGAAAGGTCATCAATTGGAGCTGACCCTTGGATCGAGTTTTGATCTCCAACTAACTGTTCAGTTTTATTCAAGGGACAAAGTGTCAGGAGGGGACCGGAGGGAATAATATCAACGCAGGAGACCCATGTGCTTGTGATGTGCAAAACCATAAAAGGTTCAAAGTTTGGGTTTTGGTTCAAATAAAATCCTAAGGGTTCAGATGGTTTTGTAAACCCTCAGAACAGCCTGAATGTAAAGAGCGCGCTAACAGAAATCTTGAAAGAGCACAATGGTCCTCAGGATGTTTGGCCACCTCACTAACAAACCTGGCCAGGGAAATAACCATCAGCAACGGAGACAGGTAGCACAAGTGGACAAAGAAAACACCTTGAGTGGAGTACAAGGCAGCGTCCCTGAGGAAAGTTGGGGCATGATAAGAACCATGGAGAGTCCTAGAATATTAAAAAATAGCTCAGGTCAGACAATGAGAGGCGAGAAAAGTGGTAATTGTTGGTTCAGTTTGTAAACACACCATAGAGCCCCATGGTGGGCACGACCTCAGAGGACCACGTGTCCTTCCAAGCTCACTTCCTCTTCCAAGGGTCACTGGGCTTTTTGCTTCTAGGGCAGAAGCTTGGGATGCGTACTGCTCAAAGAACCCTGGAGAGGGAGTAAAGAGAATCGAAACCACGGTAGCGCTTCACTTCACCTCGTTCCATTGCTTCTCTTGTGTAAGCATAAATGTGATCACAGGCAGATTTGTCCATCCAAAGTTTCTTCTCAGGGTCTTCTCATTGCCCTGTAAGAGATGATATTCTTTAGACACCTAATGTCCTTCTTTTCTGCCTTCTCAGTGCTTCTAAACAAAGTTTTTCTCACCATCTGTATCTTGGGTTTCCCGTTATGTACCCACAATACGTTTGTCCTTGTAGTGGAATATAGCATTGTAGTTGAAATGGATATGATGATGCATATCATGGGCATAAATTTTAAAGAATAGCCTAATGTGTTTTTTCATGTAGGTTAAAGGGTTTGGGGGGGGGAGAATATATTATCTTTTTTTTTAATTTTTAGACAAGGTCTTGCTTTGTAGTTCAGGCTGGCCCTGAGCTCAGTCTCAAACTCATAGCAATCCTCCTGCCTCTGCTTCCCAAGCGCTGAGATTACAGGCCTGAGCCAGCACACCCGGCACTGTGGTATGTAGTTCTGATTGCTAGCCGGTGTGAGTCTCCATGCCCAGCATTGTATGTGGTTAGCAGGCATCAAACCTGGGCTCTGACACTTGTGAGGCAGCCACCAGAACCCCTGAGCTACAGCCCCCGGCCTGAGAATATATTATCTTAAATCAGTTGTTAGGTGGGCAGAGAATATTGGGAGATGATGTGTCTAAATTCTATCCTAAGTACAACTATACTGTACAATATTATATTCTTGAATCTTTTCATCCATGTCAGCTCTATTATTATGTGTCTACTGGGCTTATGTGGCTGAGTTTTCTATGAATAAGAGCCCTTAACCCCAGGCAGCACCCTCACCCAAGAACCACCTCTCCTGAGGGCCTCTTGACACCCCTGAAATTGGCAGACTAAGGGCCTGTGAAGCTGTGTAGCTTTCACCCTTTCTTTCTTGCCCTAGACTGAGACAGTTCTTGAGAGCCATGTGGCATCAGACTACTTCCTCTCTCTTGCTGTAGAGTCAGTCAAAGAATCAATCAAACCTTCTGCTGTCAGCTGCTCAGTGGTCCTCTCTCATTTTCTTGTAGATGTGCCTCTTAAGTTTTCTCCCCACTAAACCCCTTATTGTATTTATTGTTGTATTCTGGAGGATCCAGGCAGCTGGCCCTCAATACTACTGCTTAACCAAATATTGCTACACATTATGGACTAGCTGCTGCCTTATACTGGGAAGAGGGGAGGGAGTTACAGGGAGAGCGGAAACTAGATTCTAGGCTGAAGAGTGAATAGAGGTCGCAGGGGCCTTGGTAATTATGGATGCATAATAATGGGTGTTCATACCGGAGGAAAACCCACAGCTCTGTCATGCGAGCTGTCATTCCATTTCCACCTCCAACCTGCAAATTTCAAAATCGATCCTTACATTTTATAGTTGCCCTCCATGCTTCAGGTACAGAAACATTTCAGAACAAATGTGATCTGATCATTTTCCTATAAATAGAGATCTTAATTATCACATTTATCCATTTTATTTCTTTTGAAAGGTTTTTAGAGGTTGTATATCAATGACATCTCTTCCGGAGGATTTGCATTTGAAAGGCTGTTGTTCAAATTTAATTCACATTTGACACAATGTTTTCTCTCGCAAAACATTGCCCAGTATCTGAAAATCAGTTTTCAGCAGTCTCTCTTCTGCATTTTGATGTTTTCTTTTTTAGTTTGGGTATATCCTAAGTGAATTTCATGTGTGTTGCGGGAAAAATCAGAAAATGCTTAGATCTTTCACTCCCATTTTGATTTTTAAACTGCACTTCCTGTGTCATATTCTTCGTAGGGAATGCTGCCCACAGGAGTCTACAGGACAGTGTCTCAGAGCTTCCTGAGACTCGTAGGGGCCAGAATAAGCATCAGCCTGAAGGAAGTCCAGTGGCTGGCTGATGGAGAGTCACAATTAATTTCTGTCCCTGATCCTTTGAGGTCTCCTGTGAGAGCGCGCTGGTACGAAACCAATGCCACATGCCCGGATGTTCTGTTCGCAAGTCAAGCTCCAGCAGCTCTTGTGGAAGACTCAAGTTATATGCCTCTCATCCTGGCTGCAGACAAGGCTCTCTTTAAGTGTAGCAGGAAGATCAGCTCTGCTCCCAGCTAGTCCTGTCGTCTTAGAAAGAAAAAACAACAACAAAAAACCAGAACAACAAATGTTGCTCATTGATAGAAGCAGCCCCTTCTTGGGGAGCTCTGTCCGGCGAAGGGTTGAGACAGGCAGTGATTAGGGCCACTTATTTTGCAGGCCGTCCTCAGACCAGGCCAGCTTTTGTCTGCTCAGTCAGATTATCCACCTCTCCTAGTGAAACCCCCAAACGCAGATGCAAATGCAGGATACAGAGTAAACTGCAGAACCACGGTGTGCCGTCATCGTGTCAGCACTCATTTTGTAGGTTTTGTCAGTTTCTGACACACGGTGGTGGATAATTGGCCTGAGATGTAAAGCCACACTCTGCCGTTCCAAAGAACAAAGAAAGACAGCATTAGCCCACAAGGCCGGATTTTTGTGAAACATACCCTTCCCTTTTTAGTAATGAGCCCGTACGCTGTCCTGCTCCTCCGCTCTGAAAAACCTGTAGTTTTCCCCTGCAATGTCGTACAAGGCATTTAACTGGTGCCATTTGTAATGCCGTGGTCGGGCTCATCGAACAAGGAGAACCTTCACTTGTTATCCTCACGAAAATGGAATCGCTGCTCTTCTCTGGTCTGACTGCGAGAGCCGCAAGATCCTTCCAGTATATTTGAGCCCCGGGTGATGGCGTCAGAAATAAATCGATAGCAAATAATCAACGGCCACAAGAGCTGCCATCCCAGCCACTATCGTGACCTTCTGGGTGTGTGCAGTGTTTCCGGTTGAGAAGTGGGCAAATACTTGTCAAGAAACATAAATATGAAACTATGACTAAGGAACGCAAGTCACAGACAGGGACAGAACGAGGGGCCGGGACTCCCTGTGAGATCACGACGGTGATATGTCATGATGAAAAGACATTGCTGCTCCCAGTTGTCTTCACTGCTGCTCCGGACGCTGGTGACAGTGGCACTGCCGTGGGGCAGGACAGTCGTCTTCGTCTTCCATATTGGAACTCCCTCGCCATTTTAACTTTTCTTGAAAGCCTGTCCATATTCACCGTCATTTGCTTTGTAATTTACATGGCTCCACCCACATCGTTCTTGATATGGCAATAATTTTCTTACAATGTAAGTACTTTACTTTTGAATTTCTCCAAATGGCTCCCTTGACTATGTAGGATTAAAACCCAAACTTTTTCCCCAAACTCAGCTCTTTCTGTGCTGTGCTTGCCTCTCTGTTTCTGCTTTTTTCTCCTGCTGTTTTCCCTCTTGTTTTATAGCCTAACAACACTGGCTTGCTTTCTTCTCCTAGACACATCACTCTTTTTGCCTCTTGTGGACGAGTTAGCCGCTCATGGTTTGTGCCTTGAAGGAGAGATTTGCTGGGCTTTCTTCTCACTTCTTAAGCTCCATTGAATTTTAGTTCTTGCTTCAAGTCTTGATCCATTTATCCACACTAGAAACTTCTCGCTCCTTGTCTCCTACATTTACATTTCAAGGCTTTAGCTTATATTAAGAACAGTTATTTATAATTACTTCATGTTTTTGGCTTTCTGCTTCTTCTGAACTCTGTATCCCTCAAAGTGAAGGTTGAGTTCGTTTCTCCTCCGGGTTTCCCTCTTATCTGCAAAGCCAATTACAGTGCCTGGAAAACATCAAGTGGTTAATACATTTTGGTTGACTAAGGATGTCTGTTAACTGTTGTATTTTAAACCACATTTTAATTTTCCCCTCAAAAGTGGAGCCAGGTCTGTATCTTATTCTGTCTTCATCCTCATAATTTTGTGGGCGTAAGAAGCAGATTCCCTTCCCTTCTCATTGAACAGTGTGTTTCAGTAGGGAAGGAGAAAGTCAAGGAGATATTACTGAGCCCAGGCAAATGCAGTTCAGATGGGAAGGAGAGGTAACACACGATGGAGAGCATCAGCGTGGGTCCTTGTCTTCTCAGAAGGCTCCTGGCAAAAGGAGAGCAGGAACAAGCTAAGCAGATGGTGGGAGGGATTTGCTTTGCATTCTGCTTGTTTGTGTTGTGCTGCCCTCCTGATAATTTCAGCTTTTAAACCTTGATAGTCAGGGTCTTGTCCCTGGTTCTGACCAAGGTGGCACCTAACTAAGACTCGGTGTTTTATAAACACTGGTTGTTGGGTAGTAAATTTTGTTAACCTGTGCAGAACCATCAAGAATTACATAGGATAAATTCAACTTAAACCAGTGTTTCAAATTAGCAAGATGACCTTGAATAGAATTGGCCTGACTTTCCTATGTATGTTTCCTCAAACAGCTTTTCCAGTGCTAATTACTGTAGTGATATCAGGTGGACTCGTCATCTGAATCTGAAAATTCAAGCCTTTTCTTACTTTAAGTTGAATATTACTACATGCCAGCAGTGGGCATTTTTAATACAAAAAGTTCATTAGCTCAATACTTATTACAGTCCATACTACATGTTCATGGCTCAGAACACAAGGAGGAATTGTCTTCTTTGTCCTTTATTCAAAAGACAAAAAAATTTTCATATATATGTGTATATATCTGTATATATATATATATACTCATTACTGTAATGCAGTCAAATTTATGGATTAAAATATATCTGCTATCCCTCTAGCATACTCAATGGCTTCATTTAGACTGCACCATTTATTGGAAAAGAGTTTAAGCTGTTGACAAAAGTGTGTTGTTCTTGCTTTTTAACTAACACAAAAGCTTTCAATTTGACAACCATAGGGAGGCAAATAAATCTGGCAAGAAACTGTTGGTAAAGCATTTATATCCCTGATAGTATATTTGGTTATTTTTTTCTTTGTTAAAAATCTGAGAGTTCATATTAAACTGCAAATTTTAATATACTGAAATTAAATATTTTCAAATAAATGGAAATCATATAAAAAGTTCCATGATTTATGAAGATGTAAAAATGATGACCATAACTAGTATATATATATATATATATATATATATATATATATATATATATGCATGTGTGCTAGATTATAATAATTTATTATTATCATTGATGTTAAGTAGGTCGATTTGGTGATGTATTTTTATCACTATTAGCATATTATGTTAATTAGCCACATTGGCTATGTTTAGAAACCTGTATTTTTTAAGAGCTGTGAACGTCTCAGATTTTACTCGATTTGTAAACTAATAAAGTAGATTGCTATCATTTCATAGATGCTGGCAGAGACATGAAACTTCTGCAGCAGGGACACATTACTTAGTACTCAGAACACTACAGGTAGCAAAACACTGAGTTTGCACTGGTTCCTGTTAACTCTAAATTCTCCCTGTAGATAATGAATGAGTCCCTTCAGGTGAATTCTATTCACACAGTGTGGGTCTGTGACATTCTGGGTGAGGTTCACCAAGCTTAGGAAACCATAGTCTTTTTGAAGCTGGCCAACATATCTTTGCTTGATCTCAGAAGTGAACATTATCTTTATTTTATATTTTAGAAGAGAATATCTGTACTCTGGAGAGAGACAAAGAGAGCACGCTATCTCTATCTTCCAAGTTTGCTCTACTGCGCACATCTTGAGAAATTCATATAATTGAAGAGTCCAGGACAAGAAATGTCATTAGACATACATAAATGCCGTCAATTACTCTTTTCTTTTTTAATTCTTTTTTGTACTGAAGATTTAATTCAAGGCCTGTGTATGCCAGACATGTGTTTTACTAGTGAGCTATCTCCAGCCCTGTCATGTACTTTTAGAGTTGCGTCAAGAAAGGTGTTCTATTTTGAATAAAACATTTTAAACAGTGACTAATGAACATAATGGTGACAGTTTATTTTACAAATTGAATGAAGATTTTAGGAAAATTAGTGCAACGCTACCTCCTCAGTTTGCAAACACTTTTGTTTGGGAACAATTTATTTCACAGACAGAAGTATCTGGAAAAATTGTGTTTATGCTCCTGATCACTGCCACCAGTGACAAACATGACCATGGCTATCATTTCTGCATGAACATGAACATGAGCAGGATCATCTTTTTCCAAAATCCTGGAATAAATTGAGTTCATTAATAGAGTTATCATTCTATTTGAGATTGGGATATCTCAGTTTTTGTTTATATCATATCATCTTTCTGACAAGAAAACTGTGATTAGAATGTATGTTTTAGGTGTTTGGTAGTGAAATATTTCATTTATGAGAAGAATAACAGTTATTCTAGAAAATGTTAAGATTTCAGAATTTGAAAATCTTTCAGAAATTTTCTCATGTGGGGAATTTCATTATATGTGTTACCATGATTTTCTTCATAATTCGTGCATATACTACAGAGTTATGATTACTCTGCTTTGAAGAAGATAGAATTATATGGATAGTTGGAAAGTTTTGCTTAAAATGATAAAAATAGAGAAAATGGAGATCCCTGGTTTCCCCAATTTTGAAATTTTCAGATTTAATTCATTTTTTATACTTCATTCAAATTGCTACTCATCAAATGACCTAGAGAGTTTGGAAATGAGCAATAATTATATAAAGTGTTGTCCATCCTTTCTCAAACTCATAGCCTAGGAGAGGATCAGAGGAACAACGTTGGGGTCCTGTCCATTTCCTAAATTGTAAGAAATCATTTAAAAACCAAAGTACATATACAATTAATCAAGAGGAAGAAAAAAACACAATGTGATTTCTGCATATGAATAGAATTTTTCACCTTCAGATACACCAACAGTAAACTTTTAATGAAAAGTTGCTTGATGCAAATATGGAATAAAAGAAATCCGGTTTTCATATAGAACATTTGACAAGTTTCTTAACCTGTTTGCTCCAGTATTTCCTCTGACAATGGAGATAATGGAATTTTTGACCAACTTGTATTTGTCAAAAAAATTAAAAAAGGTGGATGTCACTTGGAACAATTGGCATAAAGTTACTACTCAACAAAGTTCATATTTCATGGTTATGATTGTTCTTTTAAGAGTGGTACCATCACTAGCAGCATCCAAAAATGATACAGCTGATCACATTAATGCAATTTATCTATAGAAGTTCATTTTTAATATACACAAATATATATGTTAGATGATTTCAATTTTTAAAAATCTGTCAGGTTTGTTGAATTATAATATATTTTATAAAGTCAAAATGTAGTATAAATTTTGATGTAAAAATTGTAGGAAAGATTTCATGGCTTTTAGTATATTCGTTGTTTTGGGCATCTATAGCCACGTGCTATTTTAGAACATTTTATCATCCATCAAAGAAATTCTTTGCCCATTATAACTTACTTTTCTTTTTCTTCATTTAGCCCTTCCCATATATTAGTTGCTTTTCCTGTTGATGAGACAAAATACCTGCCACCTAAAGTTAAATGAAGAAGGGTTTATTTCAGCTCACAGATGGTAGAAAGTTCATTTCATAGTCAGCTGGTTCTAAAGCACGATGATACAGCAGGGGGACAGTGCAGATGAGAAACAGTCCATGGCAGAGCAGACGGGAGGAAGCAAGCGTAACAGCGGCAGTGGCAGCAGCCTGCCTTCCCTCTCTCCCTGTATATTCCAGACTGTGAACCTATTGATTGGTGCCAGCCACAACCACGGTGGGTTTTGCATGATTCACATCTTTAATCCCAGTGTCATACCCTCCATCCACATTCACAGTCCCTAATCTGGGCACATAACTTGCCACCCACGTGTATTTGAGATTTAGAGCAGGCATCTAGACACAAACCATAACATGCCATACACCTCTAGGGTGATACTATTTTTGAAAAAAAATCTCTGTATATTTTTCTGCTCTTGATATTTCATATAAATATAAAAGGCGTATAACATAATAAGTTTTATTATTGGCTTGTCTACTGAGTTAATGCTTTCAATATTCATCTGGATGATAGCACCAATACTACATTTTCTTCTGTTCAAGAATTATGTTTTATTTTATCAACATAGTATATTTTGTTTATAAATATATCAGTTAGTGAGTGTTTGGACTGTCTCAACTTTTTGGCTATATTAAATAATGCCAACATCATACATGTACAAGTTGTGTGGCTGTGTGTTTTCAGTTCACTTGTTTTCAAGGCACCTTTCTCATCACAGGAAAACAATACCCAGCAATCATGATTTGCAAATATATTTTATGAATTTATTGTGATGACCGTTATTTTGCCACTTATTTTATTGACATACTGTAGTTGTAATACTTACTGACTTCCAGGAAGCTAACCATCCTTGTGTTGAGGACTTTTACAATTGCATTCTCAAAATATTAGTCTGTGATGTATTCTTTTGTGATGTCAATCTTGGTTTGATGCAGAGATACTAGAATAAGTGAGTTTGTAGTTTGATTTTTGTAAAAATCTACAAAGATTGGGGCCAGAGAGTCAGCTCAGTGGTTCTGGCTCCTGTCGTGCAAGCACAAGGACCCGGGTTTGATTCCCCGGTAACCACATATAATACTGGGCATGGAGACTCCTGCCCAGCAGCAATCAGAACCACATACCACAGTGCCGGGCGTGGAGACTCACACCTGTAATCCCAGCATTCAGGAGGCAGAGGCAGGAGGATTGCTGTGATGTGAGTTTGAGGCTGAACTCGGAGCCAGCCTGAACTACAAAGTGAGACCCTGTCTCAAAAAAGCTTAAACAAAAAAATCTACAAAGATTGGTATCAAATCTCTTTTAAATATTTGACAGAATTCACTAGTAAAGGCAGTTAACATCCCGTTTTGTGTTGGTGAAGAGAATATGTAATTAGCAAACTCATGTATTTACTTTTTATTGATTTATGTAAATTTCATATTCTCACTTCAGCTCAGTTTTATCGCTTTATATCTTCTTAGGAAAGAATTCATTTTTTCACAGTTACTAATTTGTTTATACGGAACTATTTCTTTAAAATTCTTTTCATTTCTGGGAGCCCAGTAGTGACAGCTGTTCTTTTATTCTTGGTTTTTATGAGTTTTGTTTTCATTCATTGTAGTTAAACATCTTTCAGTTTCATTGATCTTTTCAAAGAAGATGCTTTCGGTTTGGATTTATTCTGCTGCTTTTTTTTTTTTCATGTTTCCTATTTCATTAATTTCTCCTTGAATCTTTATTGTTTTCTCTCTCTGTTTTACTATACATGTCTTTTCTGAAGGCAAAAGTTGGAGCTTAATGCATTTTTCCCTTTTCTTTTATGTGTATATGTGTTTATATCTGCACATGTCTGTATCTATATCAATGCTTCTGCAGCTGCATGTCATAGTTTTAGCATGTTGCATCTTCATTTTAATTTTATCTCAGAGATTTTCAACCCCTTTCTTTGTTATTTCTTGTTTAATCCTTTCATTGCCTCTGTCGAGATGTATTGTTCAATTTCAACCATTCTGTAAGTTTCCCAAATTTATTTACTAACTATTTCTACTTATATTCATATGGGTAAAAATATACTTTTCGTGATTATAATTACCTTATTTTATTCTTTTGTTTCATTTCTCTCTTTGAAACAAGATCTATCTGTGTTTCCTTGGCTGGAGTGGAATTCCTGGACTCAAGCAGTCCCTCTACCTCAACCTCTGAGGAGCTAGGACTTTGGTGTGAGCCACTACACCAGGCTTAAATTATTTTAAAAGTATTGAGGTTTATTTTGTATTGTATATGGTCCTAGAAGGCTTTACTGCATAATTAAGAGAATACACTCTTCTATGGTTACATGAAATGTTCTATAGAAGTTTGTTAGGTTAAATTGGTTTATAGTATTGGTCAAATCTTCAAGTTTTTGTTGATTTTCTTTTGGTTTGTTCTAACAGTTACTGAAAATAGGTAACAGTACTTATTATTGCTGAATTCTCTATTTGTCCATTTAATTTTTTACCCTTATCTTTATAAATTTTGGGACTGATACAGATTCCATATAAAAGTGGTTTTATATTTATAATTATAATATCATTATGATACATTGACACATTCATCATGACAAATTACCTTTTTCATCTTTTGTAACTTTGAAAATTTATTTGAAGTTTATTTTGGTATATATCCATTCCAAGATTCTTAAAGTTGTTGCTTGCATAATTTTTTCATCTACCATTCAACATATTTTATCTTTGAAGAGATAATATATCTTCTATAGATAACATATATGTAGAGAGAGCTTACAAGGAGTGATTAAAAGTACAATGAATATGGACTTGGTAACTTCTTAAAAGAACTTTCTTGTGGTGAAAGGCTCCCTGCCTAGAATGATGAACTAAATGTATTCAAAGCAAGGGGTAAAATTTTGAGTATTGTACTTTCAATGTATAATAAATGTTTTTAATTTCAACATTCACTGTGCTTGTTAATAACCCAGTACTGCTTAAGCCATTATCAGGACTTTCTGTTCTCATCCATTTTATTAACTGAATCTCACACTATGTAACTTCAGGATCTTTTACAAAATCAGACCAACTGTGAAAGGTAAACATTTTAAATAGGTTCAAATAGGTTCAAATAAAGCAGCATTAGGCACAAGTTGAGACACTCATGAAAAAAAATCTAGAGCTCTTTCAGAAAGTGGTGAGAATGGTGGGAGAAATGTGCATTTGAAGCAAGAGGATGTATTTTGAGGGGGTTGAATGAGAATGTGTCTTTTATTGTAATAAAATTTATATATAAGCATTTATATCTTCAATAATTTTTATGTCTGCATTTATCATGTGTTGGTCACATGGTATGTCTGACTGGTTGGAATGAGATGAAGAAGTATTACTTCTATACAGACCTAAATTCCTATTGTATGCTATTTTTATAAGCATATCTACATAAATTGAAACAGTAAAAGTATATAGTTGTCAAAATATGGAACAAATCATGTAGCATTTATCTGCCATAGCAGTATCTTCTCTTTTTAAATTCAGATCTTTTGTTTTGTTTTATTTTGTTTTGTTTTGTTTTTGAGACAGTGTCTCGCTTTGCAGTTCAGCCTAAAACTCACATCACAGCAATCCTCCTGCCTCTGCCTCCCGAGGGCTGGGATTATAGGCGTGAGCCACCACGCCCAGCACTGTGGTATGTAGTACTGATTGCTGCTGGGCGTGAGTCTCCACACCCAGTATTGTTTGTGGTTACAGGGGATCAACCTGGGTCCTTGTGCTTGTAAAACAGGCACTGCAACCACTGAGCTAACTCCCCCGCCATTATATATATATATAATGATTGCACTCACCAGCGAGAATTTGTACCAGTATGACATGACTTAAATCTCATTTTTCCCATGCCCTTACCTATCCTATAAACCCCACCCCCTTATATACATAAGCTTTTTAAAAATTTTGTCATCTCATTATTTTACACCTTACCATTTACCCTTACATTCCATTTCCCTTTGAATATTTTCTATTTCACAATATCTACCCTACATTCTAGAACTCATTTACATCTTCATTTTCTCATACCAGAGAAAAGATATGATATTTACACATCTGTGACCTATTTATTTTACCTATGAGGATATGCTGAAAGTACATCCATTTGAGTATAAATGATTCAATCTTATCATTTTTTATACAGAGTAATACTCCATTCAATTAAAAAAAATACAACTTCACAGACTTTTTATCCAGTCTTCAGTGGATGGACATTTTGTTTGCTTCCAAGATTCATTTAAAATTTTATAGTTTTGAATTTCATGGTTCTATTTGGTTCCACTTTAAAATTTCTATAACTAGATTGATAATCTGTATTAAATGTATCTTCAACTGTCTTCCTTTATTTCTTTAAGCCTAATTTACTTGGGTTCTGAATGCATAATCCCAGTTTGTATAATCACAGTTTCTGTAATCTGGGTACTTTTTTAAGTCCTAAGTACTGTTCTTACTTTCCTGTGTATATGTGGTAAATTTTGTTGAAAACTGTACATTTTAGATAATATATTGTAGTAACCCTACTGACCAATTTTACCTTTGACATGTTGTTTTTCTTTGTTTTCTATCCACTTAGACACTTACCAGGAACTTTTTTGTGAAATTTTTTTCATTCCAAGGCACAGCTTCTGTTGCTGCTCCCAACAGAGCACCCATGTCATAGTGCAGTCTCTCAGGATGGCACTGGTTTTAGCAGAAATCTCTTTGCTCCTTTCACTGATTTCTGTGTTAAATTGTCTGTCCTTTGTTGACATCACTCAACCACTGGGCTCCCGGAATTGCCAACTGATCGCTGTAGTTTTCAGTGATGTTCCATGGCATAAACTGCCTCAGTGTCTGAGTCATTTAAAGATAATCACAAATTTTGTGGCCATGTTTGAGGCTTTCTTTAACTTGCAGAGAACTCTCTTGATCTGACATTTTCCCATTTCTTGGTAAACTTATAGTTGATCTTCAATTTCGTTTTCTCGTCTGGAGCAGCCATCTTTGTTTGTCACTAGACTCTCCACTCTTGTTGAGGGTACACTCGGGTTTGGATTACATCAGACACTGTCACAAATAAAGTCAGTTTTCTTGGTAATTGTTGGAAAGTGTACAGCTATGTAGCCTACCTCTTCCCATAGGCAAAATATCTACTCTGCAGCAGTGGAAATTGTTATGCCTTCCATAACCAAGAATAGTGATAGTCTCCTTCTTTCCTGAAGTTTCACAAAAACATATTCTTTGTTTCCCAGAATGAGGCACAAGCTTTAGTAATAATAACCCCTGCTCTTTGCAGCTTGCGTGTGCTGGAATAACATCTCTTCTCTACTGAAGAGCTGTGTTGAAGGTCATTTGTATCCCAGTGTTCTTCATCTGATATATTTTGAATGGTTTCTATCCTGTGGAACGGGATGGTAGGAAAAAAAAAAAAAAAAGGCTCCAGATTTCTTAGCCTCTGTTTATTGAATTTCTGCAACTTAGAACCAGAAGGATAGAAAGTGCTGGTGACTTGACACTCTCTTAAGGGTACTATGGTCCTACAAAGGGAGCTGAGAGGAAAAGATACCCTGCATAGGTTCTTCCTGGGGCTCCCATGAGGCAGAACTGGTGGGGAGTCCAATAATTGACTCATGTGACAAAGGCACTTGTTCTTAGCAAGACTTAGGAAAGCATTTTCAAGAAAGTGGTGCATTCAGCATATTTAAATAATTTTTTAAGATTTTTATATTATACTAATTAGGTTTTTTTTATTATTATTATTTCATTGTTACTAGTTCTATTTTGCTTGGAGGAGCATCCATGGAACTTTTTGACCAGCCATTGTTCAAGCCATCCTATAGTTTGTACACCGTAATAGTATCAAATAATTTTAGCACTGTGCATTTTGGAATAAATCAACTAGATCACATCCAGATTTTCTCACTCATTATACAGCTTCTTTGCCTTCTTTAAATAAGAGCCCTGATAAATACTTACCAGTTTCTTAGGTTTCAAGCAAAACAGCAGGCATTATAAATTGACCCATAATGATCAATGGGCCTTTCCCAAAACAACAGTGAGACTTGGGCTGTTCTGTAAGGTCATTTTTCTGAAAGATACTTGACTTTTCCTATCGGTATATCCCATAATACTGTTCCTAGGACAAGCCCTTCAAGGCATGAGGTCTCCGTTCTGTCCCAGCCTGCAATATCATGTTTCCTTCAGTTCAATAGTAAACGGGATCAGAAGGTGCCTTTTCTAATCTGAAAAGCCAAATTTATTAGGAGGCTTAGACTGCAGGCATTCCATTTTGGAAGGCTAGCCTGACATGAAATTTTGTTTTCATTTTTATCTGAATGGGTTTCTTGCCTTGCATTTTCAATTGAATCAGAGGGGCCAAAAAGTATCTTTAGGACAAGCACTGACTTTTAAACATGTTGTTTAATTACAAGGTTCCACCAAAGTCATATTTTTATTTTAACATAATCTTTACAGAGCCTTAGAGAAAAATTTAAGGAAAAATAGCCAAAAATGTTTAGAGCAGTGGTTCTTTATGAAAGATGATTTTTCTTTCCTCTCTATCCCAACTTCTTCCAACAAATGGGCATTTAATGATTTTAATAACAGATTTGCTTATCATAATGGAAGAAAAGGTAGATGCTGATAAAAGAAGAGGTATTGTTAAACATTCTGTAGTACACAGGAGGACCATTCAAAAAATAAAAGCAAAATAAATTATGCATCCCTGCATTTCAGTGATGGTAAATTTAACAAATCTTGTTTAGAGAAAATCAGCAGTTTTCATATCAGTTTTAACTCTACTCCTCAGTGCTAAAAACTACTGACTAATTTTCATTTCTTATAATTTTGATGTAACTTAGAGATATATATGTATTCTAATCTCATCAATCTACTAAAATATCTGGTATTATAGCAATTTCTAGGATACTTTTTCTTACCTTTTGCAAAAGACCATGCCAATTAGCAACCTCTCTGTGATCTAACAGAACACACCAGTGGCTTTCTGTACAGAAATTATCAGTGCCACTTATGCATGTTAACAAATACTAACCAGCTAAGTGCAAATGCAAAACGCTTCTAAACAGAAGCAATAACACTCTTTTAAAAAATACCGATTTCTAGTTTCGTACTTTGTTGCTTCACTGAAAATAGTCACACTCTCAATAAAAAAAATTTTTAAAAAATTTTTAAAAATTCACTTTTTCTTCTACTGAGGGCCCCAGTGAGTTTTGCCTTATGGAATTCACACTTTGGTGTTGTCTACTCTTTACCTCTCACACTGAACACAGTTAGCCTCAGTGACTCTTAAGATATTCAGAAATGATATTACAACTTGCACAGTGAGGTCAGAACCTTGCTTGGCTGGGGGAAGTCAACTATATTACAGGGAAGACATTCATGTGACTTCTGATAAGAAATGGAAAGGGCCTTACACCAATGACCTGCACTAAATTTCCAGGAGACTGTGGATGAATCTGTGTGGAAATAACTCCTCTAGCCCTATTTAGGCCTGCAACTGTGCAATTTTGAACTTTTTTTTTTTTTTTTTTTAGTGTAATATAAATAGCCACCATTTCCTCTAGGATTTAGCCATCTTTTGAGGGACAAAGAAAATGAACCCTTTTGTTGTTTCAACTCAAATTAATACTCCATTCCATACCTTGTTTATGATCATTCTGTGGTGGAAATTTTAGTTCTATTGCAGCTTCCTTTTGGGGCTCTTCCAGGAGCTCTTGAAACAGAATGTAAGTACATTTTTAAAATTCAATCAGTGACCATTATGAGTAATTTACAAATTCCTCCAAGTAAATGACTTTGTTTTGCTTTTCCTATACTTTGAGCCAACAGAATTCTGTGGTTATTGCTACTACAGAACGATTATTTCCGTCAACTTTATAGATAATGAGCTTCTTGTTTATATCTCATTTATATCAAATTGAGTCTTTCATTGATCTTTGATATTGGACCCTCTTAAACAATGTGTAAGTCACCACAGGACCCATAGTTTACACTAGGTAAATAAAATCAAACCTATTTTTTTTCTAGTTAACATGTCTTAATTCTAGTAGGAGGTAAAACAGGATGTCTTTGTTATCCCACTAGACAAAAAGGGAAAAAAAAAAACCTTCTGAGAAACACAGCCCCTTACAATCTTGAATAAACTTTCCAAATTAATATTAATGATCATACTGCATTTTATTTACTATTTGGCTTTCCAAGTATTTGTTATGATTACTATACAGTAAAACCTTAGATTGAAAGTAACTTATTTTAACTTGAAAATTGGGGTGACATTGGATTATGCATAGTATGTGATTTTGAATGCCATCGGATCAGAATGGAGCCAATGGTTGTTCTCTCTTTTTCTCACTGTGGGATTGTGGGTGATAAGCTGCCATCTTCAATAGTTCATGGAGAATATCTCCTCTGCTGAGGAAGTAAAAGAAAAGGCAGAGAAATTATTCACTTCACAAGAGATTAGAGACATATGTACCATGTGGGAATGGGTGCAGAATTTTGTAGAACTCACTGTTGGAATAAGGTTGTAACAGTGCAAGCAACGGGTCTTCTTAATGGCAATGCAGTGTTACATCTTTGCATAACCTTCAAAAGGAGAGCAAAACAAGCATCATTCAATAGGTTCTTTGTTAAAGCTGCCCAAAAGAAAAGATTCCACTGAGCCAATAGGTAGCAATGATTCTGTAGTGATGGTAAAGTGATCCTGCACAGTAAGCCTCCTCTCCTCATATTAACACCCGACGTGAAGGTTTTCAGAGGTAAGGGTGGGGCAACTTATGTATTTATCTTTATATTTTCTATATGATTCTGTATTACATTTTAGCATTATAACCACTTTTATAGAATATTTTTGGGCTGCAAGATGAATCTCTTGAGTCTGCACTATTTCTTATGGAGAAATTCACTTTGAAAAATAGGTGCTTTGGATTACAAGAATGTTTCCAGAATGAACTGCTCACAAACCAAGGTTGTGCTGTCCTTTCAAAAACAAAACAGTTGTATAGTCAGAAAACGTGTGTTACCTTTTAAAATGTAAATGCCTATATCATCCTATGAGTTAATTCGAAGGATCCAAGTAGTAATAAAAGTCCCATCTCTTTTCTTGCATGTAATGATTGATATTGATGGAAAGATTTGTTTATAGAGCGGGGTTCAATCTGTGTCCAGAATAGCCACATGCAAGATCCTATGCATGACACTGTATTAACTGAGCTAAGGGGTTATTTATTAAAAGTGGATAATTATGCTTAATTTAGATTTAGTATAGAAATTAACTATAATCAAATTAAGTAATGTATTCCCATAAGTGTTATTAGGAAGGCTACTCTATGCTAGACTGACTCCTTTATTAAACAGTGTGTATGACTTTTGTCAGTTTCAAGTAATTTGAGTATTTTGCTTAAAATGGATTAATTTTAGATTAGAAAGTTTCTTACCTCTATGGTCCTTTAATAAAGAATGGAACTTC
The DNA here is from genome assembly GCA_004026965.1 of Petromus typicus. NCBI lineage: Eukaryota > Metazoa > Chordata > Mammalia > Rodentia > Petromuridae > Petromus > Petromus typicus. Next base: position 25,808 of record PVIR01008805.1, on the reverse strand, counting down.
TCAAAGAGTTCATTTTCTCTAAAAGCCTACCTCAGTTACCATAGATCTGTGGATTCACCAGTGTGTACTGCTTGCATGGCACACCTTGGCTTTGCTGATTGGCTCCATTCTGGGTTAGTGTCTTTTCTTCTGACCAGGGGAATTAGTGATATGGATTTGATGCCTGCTGAGTAGTGGTTCATCCTGAGTCCATCAATAATGTTTTAGAGACTTTGTGTACGTTTTCCATAAAGTGTTTTCAGCTGATAATTCAGCCAACAGTCCTTTCTGTTCTGATAGCTTCTGTTACTGAAATTATCACCATCACTATCCAAATATTGATTTAAGACACTCTGCTCACCCAAACATTATTGTTTTATTTAATCTTAAAACAAAGCAAAGGAGAAACTTAATATAAATTATGTTCTACTTACACTCCCTTTGTATATTTCTCAAAACTGAAATATGACATTTGATCGCTTTCTGTATTTTGACTTGTTCAAGCTAAAACATATTCTTGCATAACTGAAGTATAATTTCAAAAGTTTAAATGAAGAATGGTCAAATGAGAAAGTAAATTGAGAGGTAGTTTACCAAATTCACAAATGAAAAGTGAGAATTCTATATTGAGACAAGCCTTTGAAATGGACCACCAGAAGTTTTAGCCAAGAGCTCGATTAAGAGTGAGTTTTTCTGTATTGTCTGGAAGGTTCAAGGACAATACTCAAGAGCAGCGTTGTCAGATACAGTGAAATCTGAGAATAAGAAATGAGTCCTTCAACTGTGAATGGAGGATAACAATGACAATATTACAATGCTGATACTGATCAGGGGATCTTGTGATTTCTATCAGAAGAGTCCCACAGAAGCATGTTGGCACAGGAACTAGGCTTTGTTTTTTCTTATGCTTAAGCAGAAGGAGGTCAAGGCCCAGGGAACAAGAACTGTGGGCTGACTCAAAAAAAACCAGGAAAGGTATACAACTTTCATGGCGTCCTGAGTCTATGATGTCTCCACACACATTGGTGTAGCTTGCTTGTACTTGCACACTTAAATTGTGTCTTTTCCTATGATATGTCTCATTATTATCTTAAATTTCCATCTCAGAGTATAATATTTACTAGGATAATAAAGTCATGGTAACTTAGTTCCGATAATAATTCTAGACATGTGTTGGCCCTTGCCACCTGGAATTGCCTCTCCCCTTATCATCTGTGAGATTTCCCAGTTGGGTTTTGAAGCAGGGCAGATCAGTCCAGTGACCTCAGTGGGTTTGTATTGAGTGATCTTGTTTGTCTTGGCTCTGGCTTCTTGGAATCTCTGCTGGCCACATAATCTTGGAAAGCAGAGTTGATTTTTTAATCCATCCTTCCATATCCAGCTATATTCCCTGGATTTTACTGTCTTGAAAAACATTGTACTTTTTAACTCCATAATTTTCTGTTACATCTCTTAACCTTCCCACTGAATGTAGGCCTAGCTGTCTCAATGTTCTCAGTGGTAGAGAAATTATACAATTACATGATAATACTCATCTCTTAGGCCTTAAAACCTTTATATATATATGCATTTAACTATATATAGCCTATAGTAATGTGCATGTGGATGCACACACATATCCATATAAATAATATAAAATTTAGACAAAAAAGGTTCCAGGTACACCTCGCTGCTTTCCATGAAGTGTGAAGGCCCTGTACATTAGCACATTAGTACTCTAAGTCTGAATCCATTTTGTCTTTTGTGCAGGTTCTGGGTTAAATATTAAATGTCAAATGCCTTTAAATCAGGGTCAGTTGATCAGAATGTGGTATACCCAGAAACCAGTGGATTTGTCTTATTGTAAGCATCATTAAGTGTAAAAGCTTTGTTAGGACACTAATAGGTTTGATTTTTATTTTTATATGCCTTGCAATTATACCCTTTCTCTGACAAGACTTATCAACGAGATCCATTTCAGTCACCAAACTAAAGCATCACACTGGCTGTCCAGGGATAATTCAAGTTCTCATCTTGCTGCATTTAATAGGTGTGTGTTTTCCTGGTTCACTCCTAGTTCCTCAAGACCCATATTGTATTTTTTCAAAGGAATAATTATTGAAGAAGAAAGGCTGGGTGGAAAAATTTTCTGACCTCATAACAAATGCATAATTTAAAAGGAATTCTAAGTCCTGTATCTAATTTCTCAGGTGTCCAAACAACCTGTTTTGTTTGGTATCGTTTATACTGTTTCCAGCTTGTCATTATATCTCATCATTTTAATCTCATGCAATATGGTCTGGTAAAGGCCATTGCATGTTTGTGATGCATTTTAAATCTCTGTATGTCCCCTTCCTTGTCTCTTCCCTCTATGTGGTGTTTCCTTTCTCATTTAACAAATATCTGTTTTGCTCTGTTGAGTTATACAATAAACTATACAATATTAAAGCTTCTACAACTGAGTTATTTTACTTGGCATTATGAATTCAAGGTGCGTCCATTTGGTCAGCTTGAATATAGAGTTCTCACTTAGAGAAAAAGAAATACAACTCAAAGATTTCCTTGTATCTGTTTTCCTAGGAAAGATTTACCCATCTGGGTATGCTGGACTGTGTTGTGTCTTTTTATTTTATTATTATTCCCTGTGGAATTATTCTTATTAATCAGAAAGTCAAAAAAGAAGTCAGAAAAAGACTTCAAAGTGAAGTGTTGCTGTGAGTAAACTCCTACTCAAAATCTTTACAAAAGGTTTAACTCTTCCAACTTGTGCAACTAATGAAGTGTTTTTTGGGTTTTTTTGTTTGTTTGTTTGTTTGTTTGTTTTGGTGTATTTAGTATTTTTCTTACTGTTTTTGTTTGGATGTGTGGGTATTGCATAGGATTATTTATTATTTATTACTTGGGGATTACAAGGAAATACGAAGACTAATAGTTTCAAAGATTTTTACCTTTTAGCAGCTCTTGAAAACTATATGTAGAAATCCAACTGTGCAGAACTTTTAAAGGGATACATTTGCATTGAAACTGTTAATCCCTTAAATCGTCAAAGAAAAAATATCTATCAAATTATTTTTGACATTTTATACAGTTTATTTTTTATAATAAGTGCTGTTATATTCAGGTTGCTGAATTAGGTCCATTTCTGAGTATTTTATTCTTAGGGAATGTGAATGATTACCAGTGGAAACCAGCTAGGATGAAGAATTATAATAGGATAAAAATTTTAAAAGAGTGAATTAATTATTGGGAGCTATAATTAATCAGGGTTATTCTTCTCAAGGTTAGCACTTTAAAATGTATTTTACAGGTACTATAAAATGCCTCACTTAGTTAAAACCTTTTATAATGATGGTAATACACCTTATCACAAAGGCAGGGAGAAATCCCTTTTACATGAAATCCCTGTTTTGTTTAATTTGGTTACCTTTGCTCCGTCATCAATCCAGCGGTCAGCCAGCCGAACAGAAGGCAGGATAATTGGGTTTGGAACATGACCATTTGCTTCTGGAAACTTGGAAAGCTACGGACACAAGCAACCCTGGCTTTGGCACTGTCCTACCAAGTCCTCCCGGACATTTGTCCATTCTGCATATCCAGCAGTTGTTCAAGAGACTCATTAGTGAGGCGGCCAGTTTGTTTGAAGGAAACTTGCCATTTATAAACTTGAATGTTTCCTTGTCAAAAAATTTTTTGAGATGCGCGTCTTGCTATGTTACCCAGGCTGGCCCTGAACTTATTGGTCCAGGGAATCTTCCCACTTCAAGACTCCAATATCGCTAGGACTACGCATGCGTGTTCCCACGTCCAGCTGCCTTTACATTTTGATTTGCAGTATGTGAAATTGCAAACACACAGAAAAGTACATAATCGATTGTAATAAATTCTCCTGTGCTTGCTACTCAGCACCAAGACCATCTATCCATTTCTATCGTAAGTCTTTGACATATGGATGAGTTTCATTCTGGGAGAACCTTTGTAAGCCAGATTCCGTCAAAAGCCCAATGAAGTGAGTCTTTCACACCTTTGACACAAGTGTACAAAGTAAGTGATGTTGATTCTGCATCGACACTTAGAGAAGTTTCTCCATCTCCTCTGTCACTTTTCCGTGTTTTTTGGACATTATCGTTGGCTTTATTGGCACATAAGACTTCACCTGTTCTACCATCTTGTCTCGTGTTCTTTAGAACTGTACCAATGATTGAATGATTCATGATATACAAAAGAGTGACACCTCCCATCTTTTCCTCAGTCCAGTCTTCCGGTGATTTTCATTTTGGTTTCGTTGGTTATTGCTTTGCGCTTTCTGGCAGTCCTTTCCATTGCATCACTGCGTTTCCTCTCACATCCGGACACCTGAGTCTCGACTGGGCACTCCACCACTGTGCACTGTTGCCCTACACAGTGAGTGCGCAGGCGCACAGCTGTAACAGTGTCCGGCAGACACCTGAGCTCCTTCCTCTGTCTGCAAGCGTTCCTGATTCATCTTGAATGTGTGTAATTCAAGAAAGTACTGTACTTCTATCTCACCTGCTTCATTTATACCCCTCAAATTAATCTGAATGATTGCAGACATGATATAATTGAATCTTTGATAATTTCAGTGTGTAACTGAGAGACCTAAAAATTGTTTTGGTGCATCTAATCATAGGTACAATCAAACTATGTAAAATTAATCATTCTTTAATATCATCAAATATATATGAGCATTTTCAAATGCAGTGTCTGGTGGTATAAAACTATTTTATATAAATATTAATAATTTTAATGTTAAAATTATAGTTTAATCTCTGTTTACTTTTAGATTTAAATAGACTATAGTAGATTATACTTGCTATTATATCATTTTGAAAAATCAATTGTGTCTGTTTCTGTATATCTATTTTATCCATTTGTGTATTTGCATAAAGAAATCCCTGGTATTACATTACTTGAAGTATTGAAATTTTATTTCTGAACCATGGAATCTAAGTTCCTGTTTCTCAAAAATGTGAATGCACAAACACACGTTTTTGGATGTCACTTAGACTTCTCTTAATGAATGAAAATTATGTAACACATATATACACAGATACATGCATTGCTTTCAAAAATTAGTTTGTCTATAAAGCAATGGTTTCATACGTCATTCTTGAGTTCAAGGGTGGTAGAACTTGGCCTTTGGAAAATGTACTCCACATGGCTAAATATTTTATATGAAATCAAACATTCTCATTTATACTGCAGTACCAGCTCCAAATCTCAGTGGTGTAAAACAATGTTGTTTCTTCATTGTATTACATGTATGTTGAAGGTGAGGAGAAGGAACTACCGGTGTACTTCAGTCATGTAGGAGTTCAGCATGATGAGCAACAAAGATCTTGAGTGATGTGTGTTGCATTGAAAAGAAGGGAGTGAAAGGACAAGTGCTGTGGAGAATCTTGCCTGGGTGACCAAATGCTAGACCACGGGGCTGCCTTAGGTCACTTCCCAGCCACTCCTTCCCACGGGGCTCTGCTCTATGGTCAGGGGTTTGCAACCTTCCCTTCTGTGCATTCAGAAAGAGGTGAGAACTGGATGTATTGTCAAAGTACTCTAACATTGCCATGGTAACTAAGTAATCTCCTCCAAAGATGTATGATTGTGTTATTTGTAACCATTTTAGCCAGGCATGGTGGCTCATACCTGCAATCCCAGTGCTTGTGAGGCAGAGGCAGGAGGATTGCTGTGAGTTTGAGGCTTGTCTGGGCTACATAGTAAGCTCAGGGCCAGCCTGAACTACAAAAACGAGACCCTGTCCAAAACTACATATATATATATATATATATATATATATATATATATATATATATATATGTGTGTGTGTATAATATATATATTAATATATATTATATAAATATATATATTATTTTCAAGTTCAAATATATACTTTTTTCAATTTGTAATTCTTTCATTTTCAAATCCCATCTACTAAAATTATGGAGTGGTGGGCCACAAATAAGCAAATTTTATTTAAAAAGACAGAGATTAGTAACATCCTGGGATGAAAAGAATGTGGGCCCAATTATGCAGACATGGCCTCTTCTATACTCCAAGGCTCCCGTGTGTCAGACAACTGTGATAAATACTGCGTGAGACAGATTATTCCCAAGGAGCCAGGAGGCGAATGGATACATCACAATTTGTGGTTAGGATGGATCTCCTTTTGCCAGGCGCTGTCTCTAGGAATGTAGTGGAGCAGCGCTCAGGTATGAACCACTGCCAAAAAGAAGTTAGAGAAACTTGTCTTTATTCCTTTAGGAATCTTTCCACAATCCCTCTTCTCAGTTTTAGTGAAAAAAAAAAGAAATCAAGAAAGCCTTTAAAATTATTTAGGAACTTTTATAAGAGCCATACTGATTTCATTTTTTTTTTAAATCTAGACATTTTTTTACTGTTTCAGTGTAAAAACACAAATTATTGGGTACATGTTTTCCAGTGTTGCTTTTTCTTAAACAGTGATACATATTCATTGTGAATTATTTTCTAGAAAATGATAAATCTGAATATGAATAATTCATTGCTGAAATAGCCAGAAATACCTACTGTTAGCTTGCAGGCCTATGTCCATGAAGATAGACTTTATGCATATGTGTCATATTTTATGGATTACTATTATCAGTATCATAATGCATATAATGTATACAATGAACTTTCAAAGTATAACAATTTAAAATGGTTTACAGTGTTGTAAATATTGTTATATGTCAAACTATTACACAAATCATTTTGAGTGGTTGCAATGTGTGCAATTTTTCTTTAATTGATTTGTATATTGTGGGACATTTGGGTTGGTCTATTATAGTGTGTATATATATATATATATATATATATATAGTATATATATATAGTATATATTATATATATAGTATATCAGGTGATGTGTACTGAACATTACTACAACTATATATTCAAAGTAGTTATTTCCTTTGGATAAATTCCTAGAAATGAAATTGCTAAGTCAAAATGTACTTATGTTTTTACACCTCTAATGATTCATAGCTGTTTATCTTCTGAAATGCAGAGTAATGCATATTCTCACCAGAAATGCTTCAGGGTATCACTTACCCTAGACACTCTCATTCTTGATCAGAGAAATTGGTGTGATTCTAGTTGAAATACCTGAAATTATAGTGCTTCTTTTACAGTAAATAAATCTGGAAAGGCAGGCATTTCAAAATATATGACAATTCCTTAATATTATCAGTGACCAGTGATCTTTCTATCTGTGGAATTTATTTTTTTTGTAATTGTTGTTTTGTTCTATGTTTTAAAAATGTAGCCTCTTTCCCTGATTTTGCCTTATATTTACAAGATAGCTTTTGTTTTGTATCAGTGAATCAGAGGAAAATAAAATAATATGGACTTATAAAACTGTGAAAAACTGCTTTCCCAAAAGCTCATTTTAGAAGCCTCATCATATGGTTACTATTTACATATCTCTGGCTACCTCTGGCTGTATAACAAGACTGGAAATATAACTTTTAGCCAGATAGACTGCAGCCTCCAGCCATAGAGACACTATTTAGAGAACATGAAAATTAGCATGCTATTGGCAAAATTTTATTGTGCATTTACTTATAAATATGTATTTAAATCTATATCACAGGTCAGAATTACATTTTTAATTACAATTCACTAGGTGAATATTGAATGATTTTATGTAAAGATTAACTATATGGATGTTTTGTAAATTTAAAGGATATCTGTGCCAGGCTTGGTGGTACACGCTTCTAATCTCAGCACTCCAGGAGGTTAAAGGAAAAGGATATTATCTTTTTGAGCCTACCCTGGGCAATTTAGCCATTTAGTGACATTCTACCTCAAAGAAACAAAATAAAATAAAAATTTAAAAAGTACTGAGAGCAAAAAAGACCTTGGGTTCAAACATCATTACTACTAAAAATTTTTTAAAAATGCATATCTAACTTGATCAATTATCAAATGTGCCTTTATTTTCTCTACAGAAAAAAAAAAAATAACAGTCATGCGTCTGTTTAGCAATCCAAAAATTTTTAAAAATTGAGAATTTTTAGAGTACTTTGAAACCTCACCTAGACAAATGAACTAAAATTCTGGGCTGAAAATGATAAACGATCTTTCAAATGACTAAGTCCATTGTGGCAGGTTCCCTAATAGTTTAATCTACTCTCATAGTACCTCTCATTACACATTTTAATAATAAAATACCTCTGAAGGTAATTATTCCTCCCATTTGGTTTCTTAGAGCCCTGTCTCTGATAAACTTCCTGTCTACTGCAGGTTGCTTTTTCCCCCCTCTTCTCCCCCCTCTTTTCTTCTCCTCTCCACCTCTCCCTTCCTAACCCTCCACCTCCCTCTTTCTTTCCTTTTCCTCTCTCTCTTTGCCTTCCTTTTCTTTCCTTACATAAGCTATAAAATATATATGGTGAAGTTTTTCTGGACACTGTTAAATAGAGGATTTTCAATAAAGTGGAGTTATTATGCAACTTGATAGTTGACTACATACTTTCTCTGAAAGAATAAAATTAACAAATAGTTGATCAAAACAGAGCAGCACTTCCTGAGTGGAAAAGTTTTGAAATTATGGTACATATTGGATTATTTCTTAGTTTGAAGCTGTAGTTAGATTATTAATCCTCATGAGTCTTAGATTCCATAAAAGGTAGGTTGAAGAAATATCAGATTTACAAAAATTTGTTACCATGGATCATAATAGATGCAAATGTACTTTACATATAATTTGTTAAACTATCAAGTAATAGATATCATATAGCAAAGCATCTGTAAAAAGGGAACCATTTGGCGCATGATGTTTGATTTCCAGGATAGCTAACCTATCTACAACAAACCTACAAGTTAGCTAACCTATCTATAGTACCACCATGGCCCCAGAGTCTTTCATGATACAAAATTTATAGAATGGAGAAGTGAAGAGAGGCCTTCAGAAATGTGAAGAGAGAAAACACTGAATCTAGAAAGATTAATTCTATCTAGAAAAGAAAGAAAACCTAAGAAGAAAAATACAATAGAATAAGATAAGAAAGTTCCAACTTTCAGTGTGGAAGAACTTTTTAAAAATATTTTTTGTTTTTGTATAAATATGTTGAAGTGTTAAAATGTATAAATGCAAGAAATAACAATTCTAAATCATAATAAAAAGAAATGCCATTTTAGAGATTACAATATAGTACAAATGTTGAAGTTCAAATTTTACAATAGACATTTTCAAAGGAACATATTTAAAACTAGTGTGTATTAAGAAGAGTGAACAACATTCTGAAACAAAAAAGGAAGTTAACATTCTCCTACTAAATTTCCTACAGCACCATTTCTCATTTGTAAAATACAATGGCAAGCAATACATCCTTTATACAGCTGTTACTTATGTCCACTGGGCTTACACATATATGTACAGTGTTATGGTTTGGTTTGGATGTCCCCCTGACCAAGCTTCATTTGGTCAGAGGTAGCTGAATCTGGAATCTGTGCTGCTGGAACTAAGGGCATGTAATTACTAAACCCCTAGGCATGGGTAAGAGTTTAGCCCTGCCACAATCCCTATAGTCTAGATGACTCAGAAAAGTCTTTCTCCCTTGTTGCTGTTGTTACAATGTGGGTGCCATGAACTCCCTCTCTTGTTATGTTTGTTGCCTTGTTTCTAATTAGGTATGTTGTTTCTCCTCTGCCTTGTTTCTTTGCCATCACACTGAAACCCCGATAAATACATACACACATACATACGTACGTACATACATTTTACCCTGCTAACTTTGGTGACAGATATTTACTTTTTTCTTGTTGTTGAGATAAAATATCACAAAAATTTAGTACCAGAGAAGCGGGGTCATTGCTATGATATTACCTGGTCACGTGGCTCAAGAACCTTTGAAACTGGCTTGTGAGAAGACAAGTTAGGAACAGTTCAGAGATATTTTCTATAGAAGTAGCATTTGTATGGCTGTTTTGTATGAGAAATCCTACTTAGAGATCAGAAGACCAGAAAGCTTACAAAGATCTGGTGTGGTTGACTTCTGCTAGGAGGAAGGACTGCATTGGATGTTAGACTCTAATGATGTGTTATGGCTTAAAATGCAGAAAGTTGGTCTACATTTTGTTCATGCCCAGAAACTTTTCTTGAGACTGAGATTGGAGGCAGTGGATTAACTAGTCATGAAAAAGAAATTTCAAAGCATTTAACTATAGAGAAGAGCATAGCTAATGTTGGGGGCTTTTACCCAGATCTATGTTGGGAATGAAGAGAAAAAGGCCTAGCGGAATGATTTTAAATATTTTGAGTTTGTTAAAGAAGGAAACTTGAGTAAAGATGAAGAGTGAAAAGACAGAGAAAATGAGATATAATAGCTGTAAAGGAACTGGAGAATAGAAAAAGGTAGCTTGAGCAATCACAGGACTCTACCTTTGCCAGTCTCAGGGTGGTAAAATTAGAATATTTTGCTTTAAGAAGAAAGTCCCAAAGTACTATGTTCCAGAATAGTACCAGCTGCACAATGTTTCAAGATGGTGGAGGACTAAGAAAGCTGTTCCAAAATGGTGGCAGCTTAGCGAAGTGCTCCCATAGTAGTGGTGGCCCAGAGAAATTATTCCAAAATGGCAGCAGCCTAGGGAAGTTGTTTCAAAATGGTGGAAGGTAAAGGAAGTGGTTCTGAAATGGTAGCAGCCTACGGAAGTTGAGCCAAAATGGTAGAGACCTAAGGAGGATTTTCCAAAATGACAGCAGCCTAGGGAATTTTTTTCAAAATGGTTGAGTCCAAAGAAAGTTGTTCCAAAATGGTGGCAGTACAGGGAAGCTGCTTCAAAATGGCTGTGGCCAGGAAAGTTTTTCCAAAATGGTGGAGGCCAAAGGATGTGTATCCAAAATTGCAGCAGCTTCAGGAAGTTGTTCCAAAATGGTGGTGAGCTATGGAAGTGGTTCTATTGAAGGAATTTTAAAGACATCCTAGGATAAGAAAAAAGTTAAAAATTGGATGAAATGGTTTCTGAAGGAATTGAATATAACTTCTCTGTTTTCTCAGAAATATAAATGAAAGCAGAGATTTTCTTTTAGTCTTCAGACTGCATTCAGTCCGTTCCATGCAGGAATTGAGCCTGGTTGCTTTCACTGTTGATTAAGCGTCCACATAAGAGAAGCCCAGTATGTTCTTAGAACTCTGCAGGAAATACTTGGACATGTTCTTGCCACGTAATGTGTTCATGATGTTTCAAATTCATCTCAAGATCTAGCAAGCACTATTTAAATGAAACTTCTTCATGTTAAGGAATAAAATACAAAATCATGGAAAATAAAGCATGATATTCAGTAATCAAAAGTAAAACCTTAGTAAAATTCCGTAAGAGTTGCATCTCTCTGTGTCCTTTGTTTAATAAAATGTGAGTACAGTTAAAAGAATAAATGATACTATCTAAATGTGAGTAGATGTCATAATGATTAATTATGTGGATTATTTTGTACTAACATCTCAAAAAGTACATTTTTCCTACTGACATCTCAGAAAAAGAAAACAGTCAACTCCGTCATGTTACTTAGAAATAACAAACACCTTAAAATCTTATATTTAAAAAAAATCATAGTCTTAACAAGCAGCTTTCAAACTTTGGAGAAGCAATTCAATAGAAAATAGACAAGGGGCTAGTTCATGTTACCGCTGTAGAATCTTTTTCAAACTTCTTCTTGCTTTGGGATTGATTTTTTAAGTATACTGGTGACTGACAAGGCTTTCATCTCTCCACTCTAGCACAAATGTACATTAGAAGGAGAAGTGAACAGGCAAACAATGGTTGTAATTTACTTTCAATCAAAGAGTTTGCCTGGCTTAAAACCTCCAAGGTTTTTGGCACCTCAAATAAGATCCTGTCCGAAGAGGAAGTTTGCCATGTCTAGACAGTGAAACCTGTGACAAATTATAGTAAATCTGGTTGAATGTGTAGGTACAATATTGTATGAAAGGCATCCCTCAAATGCTGTGAATGAACATCATTGTTCCAGTGACCTTGGAGACATACTGTCCTATGTTAAACCTTATTTCTTTGTCTGAAAATAGGTGAATCTAATACTACTAATACCTAAGTCCTATAGATTTGCTAAAAGAATGAAAGTGAAATAATGCAAATACTGAGACATAATTGCTGATACTTTGCAGTTTTATTAGTAGTAATGTGTAACACTTAATAAAATAAACTAATTAATATCACTCCTGATGATTCTGGAATCATTTTATCTGTTGAACTTCCTGTCCCACAAAAAAAGTACTTTATGGTGTTTACTTATTTTTAGTATTTAAAATGAACTTAAACATTTCATGCTGTTTTTTATATTTGGTGACACTTTTTGAAACATGAGTTATCTACATATAATAAAATTAAAATTAGGTATTAAACATATTCTAGGACAAACATCTTGACCTAAATATTTTTTATATTTTTACTGCTGGAAGATAATCATCTATGAAATACAACATTAATAAGAGTAATATAAGAGCTGTTGAAAACGAGTCCTTCATTTTCCCACACCATAGAAGCCAGTGCTTTCATGAGCTTTCTTTGTTTCTTCTTACTTCATCTTTATTCGTGGCAAGTCTTTACTTCCCAATCAACTCAAGTATTGTATCTAATGGCCTCATTTTGTCTTTTGTTTTGTTCTCTTTCTTATGGTAATATTTTCCTTGTTTTAAAAATGTATATTTACTATATTCTGGAATTTCCCCCTTTGGAAAGTGTGTGTGTGTGTGTGTGTGTGTGTGTGTGTGTGTGCACGCGCGCACGTGTGCACGCACACACGTGTACACAATCATTTTTGTATCCCGCTGGTAACTACTCACAGTTAGAATCAGAAATGTAACTGTAAAACTTTCAGTGAATGGCAGCTCCTACCTTCTTTTTTTTAAATTTTTAAATCTTTATTGGTACATTAATATACACATAATGATTGCATTCCATAATGGGGATTTGTACCAGTATAAGACACAACTTAATTCTCATTTTTCCCCATAGCCCTATCCACCCTACCACCCCTCCATATACATAAAATTTGTTTCCTTACTTTTTTGTTACAATCTCAATATTTTCCCCCTTCTTCCTATTTTACATTGAGCATTTTCTATTTCACAATAAAAAATAAAGGTGTAAGTGAGTCCTAGAATTGTATGTTATATATTGTGAAATAGAAAAAGCTCCTGCCTTCTTAAGAAGACAATGATCCGAAACTCTGTGTTGGCCAGAGAAGCACCAGGTCATGCTGTGGCTACACTGAGGCCCTTTGCTAGCAGAACCCTGGTCTCCAGCTATTTCCAAGGTAGTATGTTCAACATTTATCTCATCAGTATTGATCAAACACCATCTTCATACCTGATCCTACCCAAGGCACTGGCGCTATAGCTGTGAAAAGACAGACAAAATGCCCGCCTTCATATTCCTTAGTGACAAGAACAGGTAAACAGTAAATATTTAATAGAATGTCAAGGAGAGACAATTTTCAGGAGGAAATATGCTACAGAGGGTCACTTTTGGCCTAGTCAGCTAGTGGCCTTTGTTGCCTCTTATCATGAAAAGTCTAAACACTTCTTCCCAGCGCACCTTGGTTGCACAGTCACAGAGGAAAACAACACTCAGCAATAGGCTTTAAAAAATGTCTTTACCTCGAAGAGGAACAGGAAGACAGGCTTCAGAAGTTACTACTGGTCACCTATGGGTGGTAGGGTCTTTGCATCAGCTGATGCCGTAGAGTTAGTCTGCTCATTTTCCTCTTGGACTGTGCAGTAGGACTCATGATATCCAGAGAATGGATAAAGGATGGAACAGGCTAGGTTCCGTGTGAAATGCATGTTTAAGCAGAAAAAGGAGCAAAGCTGGAGTCTGCGTCAGGGAAAAACCGTGTTCACTCACAGTGTGAGGACTCTGTTCCTTATGCGTAGTGTTCCAAGCCAAAGCTCCCTGATTTGGTCCTGGAATCCAGACACACCTTTTTGTTCTTCCAACTCATCATATTGCTTTATTTTCCTCATTAGTACAGCCCTACCCCCACCCGTCTGCAAACTGGAAGCATAAGAAGATGACCCAGGAATTACATGGGTGTAATAGCATTAAAGAAATTTGTTCTTTTAATATTCTGGTTTCCCAAACTGATTCTTGAAGACTTTTCTGTGATCTATTAGCTCTTCTGCCTCATTTCTCATGGCATAGTGGTCATCTCTGTGGGTAGGGCTGACACACACAAACTCTTGTCCTGTCCAAATCTCATTGTGACATATTGCAGCACGTACTAATAACTTCCAAGGATAGTCTGGTAATGTAGAACTTAGGTGGGATGATGAAGCATTGAAAGTATTGCATCATACGTATACATTCAGTGTCTCTGTCTGTCGTCTATCATTTCTTCTTCTACAGAGCATTAAGTACTTATTAAACATCTGTATACGCATATAGTTCAGAGCAATAGAAAAAATTCTGCCTTTCAAAGCTTAAATTCTAGCATTATTCATTATCTTCCTCCTCTGTTTCAATTTATCTTCAATAAGAATTAATTAATTAAAAATGTCACGAGGATGCACAATTTCATTTTAAAATAGAAACAAAACAGACATTTTTGTCACTTCAGAAATATTTGATATAATGGACAGTTTGACATGAAGTGTTGCTTTTGCCCATTACTCAACGGGCACTTCTTCAAATTGAAATAATTGAATCCAAAGCTATAAACTTTTGACAAAATTGTCTAGTTAAAATATATATGTAACAAATCTAACTGCTAACGCATATGTAACTTCCAAGTCTTTGCATGGTGATAATTTAAAATGCAGATATCAATTTAAAATGTGTGAAGACATATGTGGTTTTTGAAAATTCCCTTGAAGAATCTGGAATCAAATATTTTGAAGTTCTCTGCTATAGTTTCTGTACTTTGAAACTGATTCGTTTCAAGGAGCTGAAGATTCCCTCGTGTTTCCTTTCTTTTTTCCAGTGGGTCAGTGTGTTTCCTGTAAAATTCTTCTCTGGCAGAATAACTAAAAGGATGGCAGGTGGTTAAAAGTTTATATTTGAAAATTTCATACTTTCAGCATCCATTACTCAAACTCTATAGCTTGTGATGTTCTACCATATGTAAACGAAAAATCCTCACCCTCAACAATGTTGTCATCTGAGGCCAGTTGATTTCTTTGTTCTGGTACATTTTCTTATGCATGATCACATTCAGTAATACCCCTTGCTTCTTTCCACTACACACCAGTAGCCTCCTCTCTACCCCCACTGTGACAACCTAACATGTATCCTGACACTGCTGAATATTGGCAAGGGGGAGAACTCTTTCCTCAGTACAGGCCAGTGTGCAAGTGTAACAAGATATGTTAACTGTTCACCTTATATGGTCAACAAGAGTCCCCTTAGACTTATTCATCCCCAAACTAAAATCTCAACAGACGTCTCAGTTTGCATCCAGTCAAGGTACAACAGCAAAGACTGGCTCTCAAGAGCTCTTCCTTTGGGGTTAGATGCAGAGTGCCTACATGCTGCTGATACCTATTTCATGGGAATTGTTCCTTGGGGAAATTTCCTTACATTCTCCAACTAGTTGGTTCATTTATTCTCTCAGAGCTACCTCATTTGATTCAGGATGCAGCTGGCAAACAGACTAGTTGATTGAAAATTAAATCTCAACTTTAAATGCACACAAGAAGGGTAAAAATAATTATATTGTTATCCCTAACTGCCTCAACTACAGATGACTATATAGATTGTCTATAGAATACAATACTTTAAGTGAGAAAATGCTCAGTTATTTGGTGAAATAGCCTTGCATGGAAGTGATTCACTCCAATAGGCTACTTAATATGATTTCAATTTTGCTAAAGTCTAAGAAGGTAGGTACCATTTGTCCAAATCCCAAAAAGAAGAGACAGACTGTACAAGCCGAACTTGGAAGTAAGTGCTTCAATTTTACTTTTGCCTGATATTTAAGAAGTTTTACTTTGCATGGGCCTTCGAATAAATGCCAAAAGATTTCCTAATACACCTATTATGAAGATAGGCTATTGGTTTTCTCCTTGCCTCTTAGCTACTCAGAAAGGGTGCATGAGGGCTCTAAAGATACCAGAGACGTGACTTGTGGGAGTCAGTAGGTGTGGTGAGCTGATGTGTGAAGTCCTCCGAGAAGGCTTAGAGGCTAGTTCAAAATGTTTGATGGAAGAAAAGAGCAAGGCTGCATTTGGGAGCAACCATCCTTTCCCTTCCAAAGACAGGTCAGAGATAACTACACATCACCCTACATGGGGAAGCAAAGCCAGGTGATGTCCTTAAGTACACCTGCATAATAGTGAGTGATGAAGTAGAAGAAACTGGGAAAAGCATGAAGTATAGAATTCGGAAGGAATCATGGAGATTTGGCTAAAGGAAAGACACTACTAGGTGTGAAGAACATGGAGGTTATCTCCTGAGAGCAAATGCAACATGCAAAAACAAAATTACTCCCGTAGAAACATTGACCATGTCCAAGCAAAATCATCAACAGTGTCACAGTGTCACAGTGTCAGCCCAGAAATAGAATTCTTGTCAGAATCTCCTAGTTTGTGTTCTAATTCAACCTTGGAGCTCCACTGTCCCTCATGAATGAATGAAGACAAGTAATAGTTAAGCTTTTTTTTTTTAACTGATAAAATACAAAGTCATGGAGTATCATGTGAAGTTTTGATGTAAGTGTTCATTATATCATACTTAAATCAGGGCAAGTATATACATATCTCTTCAAACACAAAACGGTGACAACATTCAAAAGAATGTCTTAAAATATTTTGGAATATATACTCCAGTATTATTTCTACAGTCATTCTGCTGTGCATTCAGAACTGCTTTGTCTTTCTGACTAAGTAGCTATTCACCAAATTTTAGTAGCTATTGACCAAATTTCCCTCCTTTCTCTAACCTCTCTTCTTTCTGCTAAACAGTATTTAACTTTCAGTTTCTATAAGATGAACTAATAAAGTTGTTTTCTGATTGCTTTAAACAACTCCGACTTGTTTGCCATGTCATATACGTTCAGGTAAACCCTGGACCTTTTCCTGAGTCATAAGACAATAGACAATTTATTGTTTGATACAGTATGACTTTAACTTTCATATACTTTTCATATTGTACCCTTCTTCATCACTCTGACAAAAACATTCTCAGTTCCCTGTCATCATAATATAGTGTGTTCTACTTTACTTCAATACAGGACTGATAGATCTCAAATAACAAAAGAATGAATGAATGAATGGAAAACCACTCACAGAAACAGTTCATAAGTGAATGTCCCCACTTATAAATCTTCTCTAAAAATAGGAAAACATAATTGATTTAGGAAGACATTGATGGCTGGTGTTATAATTCAATCTCTGGATTTTGATTCTAACATAAACCAACTGAAATTCTTCAACAGAAATATAGCTGTGAAATCAATCTTACCTTATTGGTATACCTCTTAGTAAATAGGCAATTAGGCAACTTAGAAAAATGTCAGTTCTATAAGCATTAATTTCTCCAATGTATATTCAAGTGAAATAGTTCCCTAGAGAAGCAAAATAGAAATGAATGCTTCCTAGGAAGAAGAACTCAAACAAACAGGGAATAGAAGTGTCATTTGCTATGGATAAAACGTGCCTATTAAGACATTTTTCATGCTAAGTGTTAGTAAACTGAGTTCCCGATCCTGAGTTTGGACATAGAAATTTGATTGTGCATTATTTAAATTTCTTTTGTCTGCAAACCTAGGGAGGAGAGAAGAGGAAAAGATAGCAGGAGAAGGGAAGGGAGACTAGAGGGTACACAGGAAGAAACATGGGAAGGGGCACAGAGAGGAAGTAAGGGTGGAAATAAAAACATGGGGTGGGGGGAAGAAACTGCATAGTCGGGAGAAGGGAGGGCACATGAGGGAGATGGAAAGAGAGAGCGGTCAAGAGGGTGAGAGTAGAAAGACTGGGCATCTTGATTATACGGGCTGAGTATCCTTTAGGTAACATTCATTGTGCCAGAGGTATTTCACATTAGTAATGTCATCTGCGTATACATAATGAGCCATCTTTGAGCTAAGACCCAAATCCAAAGTCTGGATTTATCGGTTTCATTATGTACAGTACATACGTGGCCTGATAGCCTTACCTGGCATTTCCATATGCTTGGATTTTGACTGCAGCCTCTCAAGCTGGTCAGATACAGCCTTTTCTGCTTGTGGTAGTGTGATGACACTCAAGTGTTTTGTTAGTTTGCTTCTTTGTTTGTTTGTTTGAAACAAGGTCTCGCTTTGTAGTTTAGGCTGGCTCTGAACTCAGCCTTGAACTCACAACAGTTCTGCTGCCTCTGCCTCCTGAGTGCTGGGATTACAGGAGTGAGCCACCATACCTGGAACTGTGGTATGTGGTACTGTTTTCTGGTGGACGTGAGTCTCCACACCCAATATTGTTGTATGTGGTTACCAGGATTGAAGCTGGGCCCTTGCACTTGCAAGGCAGGCACTGGAACCACTGAGCTAAATCTCCAGCCTGGCCCTCAAATGTTTTGTCTTTTGAAGAACTGAGAATTTTGGACTCTTAGTGTTAGATGCATTAAACCTGTACTTTAAAGATTTCTGAACGATCCTCAGTTGCTGCTGTATAGCTGGATCCTGATGATCTAGTAATATGGAAGTATGTTTATCTTTTCTTCTTTCTTCCTTTTTTAAAAAATTCTTTTCTGGGGAGAGGTTCCAGGAATCAAACTCAGGACTTTGTGTTTGTGAGACAGGTGCCAGACCCACTGAGCCAAATCCTTGGTTTGAGCTTTTCTGAATTTTGTGTTGATTTTGGGCTTATGTTTCATAGTGTTGATCTATACCAGGAAAACCTGACATCATTTTGACTCCAAGGTCAGGGACAGAAGCTGTTTCCTTCATAGTCTTTCTCTGGGATAACCTCTAGATGCACGGGCATAGGGTCACACGTTCAGATCTGACACAGCCTTGGAATCGCAAGGGTGGTTATGGGGTCTTGGCAGGCATATAGAACATGTCTGCTCTTAGTAGCAATGGATAGAATCAGTCTCAGACCAATTATAAGGTGAGAAAGGGAGTCTGCAGCCCAATCCTGGTGCTCTTACATGATTAAAGGAGAAAGAGAATGAGGTAGATAAAAAGAACAGATTCTACTTGAGATGGCTTATGTAATCTTTGGGGATTTAGTCTCTGTGTCTCTAAAACAAGCATTAATAACATGAGCTCTGTATATTTTCTAAGCTCATTATTAGGAAGCTTAAATGAGATCACAGATGTAGATGTGCATTGAAGGAGACCTTGAGTAAGAATTACTATTTATTACAGTAGGGTGAAATAGATTGAAGACCAAAGAATTTAACTGAACTGGCTATATATTGAGATTCAAGAAAAAGCTCTTGGGCTTTTCTTACTCTGCATATCAGTGATTATTGATATTTTGTTTCCTGGGATATAAGAACTGCCTTAAGAAAGTAATATACACCCAATCATTTACATTTCCTTACATAATACTATGATATGAATAAGAAAAAAAATATTGGGATTCAGTAAATTTCATGGCTTGTCACAAAGATAATATCCTCTGGAGAGCAGGAGGCTACCTTTATTTTCTGACATGACAGCTTGGTACAATTAAAAATATATATCAGTTTGAGATGTGAAATAACTGCATTTCACTCCTTGTTTTGCTGTTATTTAACTGGGGGAGATTGGGCAAGTGACAACCCCTCTGTCCTGTAAAAACAGGGGTGAAAACTAACTTGAGTTTCTCATCTGTAAAAATAGGGGCGAAAACTAACTCGAGGGCATTAGTTTTAGAGATAATGTGGCACACAGGATTTCTCACGTAGCAGACACCCAACACATGGTGATGTTACTCATTTTTACTATTCGGCAATTCTCAGAACATTCTCCTAGGAGTTCTAGATAACGAGATGCTTTCAAAGGAGAAGGTAGTGACATGAGATTTAAGCGGAAATGAACGGTCAAGTGCATACTGAATGACCTCTGCCCTATTTTAAGAAGCCAAGGGTTTGAGTCCGAGTTTGATCAGAGAAGCAGAGCCACCATAAATGATAAAGAATGAGAGATTTTAAAAATAGAAATCAGACTGTATATGACTCTAGGCTGGGAGCTGAATGTTCATGAAAGCAAGTAGGAGGGAGAGTCCAGGTCTTTTCTGACCCCCTACAAATGCTACACTCATGACCTTCACAAGTAGCTAGAGCTGTCTTTACCACCAAATTGTGTGCGCACTGGCCAAGGGTATAGCAAAGGTGCAGGTGGAAGCTGAGTGGCAGCTGGACGACCTGTGTGTCCTTCATCAGCGTGAGGAGCAGCTAGACCTTTGACAACACACAGAAGCTGCCCTGGTGACCAAACCTGCACCACTGTAAGAAAAAAAATAACAGCTGCTGGTTCCCTTCTCCCTTCCAGCTCTTGTGTGAATCTCTTCTATCTGAAAATGAACCATAAAGAAATGGAAATCTCCAAAAGAGAATTCCAGATTGTTATGCTGGTATAGTAAGTACAAAGCCACCACATCCAGGAACCACTGGAAACTCAAATACTACTGAAAAGAAGAGCTACTCAGCTAGGCATTTGAGGTTCAAATGAATACAGAGAAATGTCAATTTATTCCATATATTTCTTACTCTTTAATAATTTGAAACATATAGAAAAGTTATGAATTGTATAAACCACTCCATTATCTTTTCTCTTGTAATATAACTAATTCACCAAAATTGTGTATTCTTCTGCTATTTATGTAGACAAGCATACTCTCTAAAAATGTTGACATATGTACAGGAACATTCTTTTCTTGAATATTTGAGATTAAGTGAGGCACTTAAGTTTCTTTTCTTTTTTTTTTTTTTTTTTTTTTTTTTTTTTTTTTTTTGAGACAGTGTCTCACTTTTATAGTTCAGACTGGCCCTGAGCTCAGCCTTGAAGTCACAGCAATCCTCCTGCTTCTGAATCTCAAGTGTTGGGATTACAGACATGAGCCACCACATCCAGTACTGTGGTATATGGTTCTGATTGCTGGTGGATTTTAATATCCACACGCAGCATTGTTTTATGTCGTTCCTGGGTATCAAACCTGGGTCCTTGCACTTGCAAGGCAGACACCAGAACTACTGAGCTAAATTCCTGACCCTAAGATTCTTTAATCTAAAAATATTCTGTATTCTTAAGAGTCATGTTCATCCTACAAAACTGTATTTCAGTATTCAATAACAGAAAACTAACTTTGATGCTAACAATTATCTGAGTCATCAGATATATTTTAATTTTACCCAGTTATCTTGATAATGATTTTTATTGCCAAAAAAGTTCCAGTCTACACACCTATCGAAGGCAACACATTGATTTTGATCATTGTGTAATTCTTGTTTACTGTGAGCTATGGCAGTTCTTAAGCCTGATTTTATCTTTTATAATGTTGCCATTTTTGAAATTAAGAAATACACACACCTTACAGTATCTTAGTTAATTTTCTTGTTGTTTGGACAAAATACCCAACACTCACAAGTTAAAAGAAGAAAGGTTTATTTCACCTTACTGTTTGTAGAAGTTTCTACAAACAGTAGAAGAGGCAGGGTGGTGTGGCAGGGGCCAGTACAGAAGAGAAATAGTCCATGGCATGGAAAACAGAAGGCAATCAACAGCAAACTTGCTTTTCCTTTTTGTCTCATCTAAACTACAACTATGCTAATTCCATCCAGTGGACTGAGTACCTTAGACCCTTACTCCTAGTATCACACACCATAGCTCCAACCAACTCCACCTAAGACTGTGTAAGGATTTGGAGAGACATCTAGACACAACTATAATTTACAGTGTTTCTTCATTTGGGTTTGTCTATGTTTTTTAATTACACTAGCGAATTTAGCAAGAAGAGAAAAAGGTCTTATATTATCTTTAGTGTATCACTAGATCTGTCTCCCTCGCTGGCTTTTAAATTGAATTCCGATACCACACATGTACCAGTGTTACTATACCTTCTTCTTGTTTCTAGCTTTAATAGATTTTTTTAATGTAAGGATTCAGAGGGTAAATATTTTTGGTTGTACTTGTAAAATCTTTCCCACAATTATTCAACTTACTATTGGAGTATAAATATAGCTCTGGACACAACATAAGAAATGTATGAAACTGTTCAAACAGAACTTTTCTGGGACCCTCAATATAGGAACTTTTTGTAATTTTCATGCACCACAGAATGCTGATCTGCTTTTGATGTTTTTCAACCATTTAAAAATACAAAAACAACTACTCCCTCTCAACTGTGTAAAATTAGAGAATAGGCCCCGCTTTGCCCTCCCTCGCTCCCTCTGTACTTAGAAGTGCTTTTGCTCCAAGAAGCCTTCTTTCTCTTCCTGGCTCCTCTGTCCTATAGATGTCTCACCTGCAAAATCCATCTTTGAATATATATATTTTTTCCTATTAAACAGCCAGAAGCAAGGAGGGAAAAGGCATCACTGTTTAAGTTTTATTCTCAGAAACTGATTTTTCTTTATTACTCCATATTTTTTTCTCTGATTCTCTCTCTGTACGTGAGTATTGTACTTAGAACTAATTTTCATCTATTGCACATTATACAATACTATTAGTTTGATTAATTAATGCATAATACATCCTGGAGACTAATTTGTTTACTCCTAGTGGACTCATTAAGGTTGGCTGTATGAATGCGGGATTAGGTTTGAAAAGGAATCACCTCAGAATAATTGACTCAGATGTATGAAAAGAAAAAAAAAATATGACAAATAAAACCTAAGTAATCTATATGATTTTCTTTAGTAATGAAAGAATCAAATGGTTTCTAATCCTACACACAAATAAGTTGACTTTCTCTCATGATACTTTAGTGTTGGGTGATTTATTTTCAAAGATTGATCATAGAAAAAGCAAATTAAAGGCAGTGTGCTAATATTTTCTTTCATAGGTGAACAGAGCAATGAAGACGTGGATCTCCGCTTTAATTCGGCATGCTGGTGCATATTTTAAATTTAGAGTCTTGCTACCATGTTAACATTATTACCTCTTATGTAGAGATTAAAAATATACTAATAAACAAGAGTGCTAGTAGTTGAATGCCAGAGAGCAAATATTTTTAAAGGCAGGAGGACAAATTTATTTTTCCTCTTTGCAATGTTGGGGATTATATCCTGGGCTTCATACATGCTAGGAAGGTACTCTACCCCGGACACACATTTCTAGACCATATTTTTTTTGTATTTGTTTCTGACTTTTACAAGCATTTTATACACCTGATTACGAAGAGACGGTGGGCGTAATACATTTTAATCTTTCTCCTTTGTAGTGTCTAACACACTCTTTCTGAGGGAGCACCTCACTGTCTGACAGAGCTGCTTCTAGAACATTCAGACACACTTAGGCTGAAACCACCCTCCTCCAACTCTTATCTGCCATTCAATACCTCTTCTAAGGGCTTGCCCTTCTAAAGAGCTGAAATCCAGTTATCTGTGCGAGTTTACACTGCAGCTGTGTATGCCTGAGGGTTATTTTAGTAAGAACAGGTCTTGTACAGTAATTAGAAATCTTGGTGCTGTTAGTGTACTGCAGGGCTGAATATGCAAGCATTTCCCCATTCAATGAAAAATCTCCCTGGAAGGTTTGAGGCAGATCTTCACAGCTTAATTTACTGGGAAGCAAGTTGGATGTGTTTCAT
Source organism: Petromus typicus (assembly GCA_004026965.1). NCBI lineage: Eukaryota > Metazoa > Chordata > Mammalia > Rodentia > Petromuridae > Petromus > Petromus typicus. The sequence continues at coordinate 2,148 of PVIR01008805.1, read as the reverse complement.
TGCTTGTGCAGTGCCTGGCCTTCTCAGAGAGCGGCAGTGGCATATTTTACAATGAGTTATCATTCTTGCTGAGCTTTGAGTATTTATACTTTTCTAAAATGTAGAGTAAACAGTTTGTGATGATATTTTTTTTTTTTTTCCCCTGGCACAAGGTTATTGGAACTCCTTCACTGGAGATATTTTGGTTTTGAATAGGAACTCAACTGTCCTCTGTGGTTTCAATGCAATCAAGTCTGCAGGTCTAGGGCTGGAGAAGATGACCTCCACAGATAGGATGGCCTTGGGCAAAACTGTTAAGTAGGCAAAGTTCCCAGTTCCATTTGTCATTTCACCACAGTGCCTTCAGGCTGCTCCTTCCCTCCCAAGAGATTCTATCCCTCATTTCTTCTGGCCTCTCCAATCTTAACACTCAGAAATCAGCTGGTCTTTAACCTGTTCCCTCAGGGTCTCTCAGGATGGTACAGAACTGTTATTTAAGTCAAATAATTTCAGTAACTTCATAAGTGATTATAGTTCATTTTGCTTTTCCTCCACACCCTGTCTCCTTCATTTGCTTACCATCTGTGCCCTTTAGAAGAATCCTACAAAAACCTCAGTGCCTTCAAGGAAAGCTATAAGTGCAATACGAAATATTGAGCTGTCATGGAGGAATAGGGAAGAAAATTTTGTAGAGGACTTTTCTGTTGTTTAAAAGCATTTCATAAGAAAACAGTACCAATGAGCATCCAATAATTTCTTTCAGTAGTATGAGCCTTGTTTGGCTAAAAAATGTTAACGTGTAGTAAAGCTGAATTTCAAAATAATTGGTCGGTAAGTCTCCTTGACTCCACAAGTAAGTGACTAGTAAAGGGGTAAAAATAAGGAAAAAATAAAAATAAAGAGGCAGCTTATAACAAAGCTGGGAGGAAAAGAGTGGAAAGAAACAAGAGACAAGATAAAATTACAATTGAATTTTGTTTGGGGAAGCTGTGTTTACCAGCCAGAAAGAAAAGAGATTGGCAGATTGGTTGTGTTGTTCTAGTAATTGTTTCATGTGAAACATTTCCAATAAGCTGTGAACTAAGAAGAGGTAGAACAGTAGAGCTTTTGTGCTTGAAAGGGATCTTGAAATTAAAATCTCATTCAAATCAGATAGTTTGGAGGTGTGGCATTAAAAAAACAGTATTATAAATAAAACTGATTCATTCAAAATTAAGATAAAGAAGTATCAGCATAATACAGTAAATATTAAAACTCCTCAAACTTTAGAGAACAGAAACAGGTTTGTGCAGTGATTATAAGCACAAAATTTTATGTGTGTGTATATAGAGAGATACATAAACACATCCATCCATCTATTTTTAGACAAATAGATCCTGTTTTACTAGGTATATAACCTTGAACAAGGAATGCTATTTACTAAACCAAGCTTTATATCCTCACCTATAAAATTCAAATTAAGATGTATGATGAACAAATAAGATCTCTCAGAACTATCCTTGACATAATGGACAAAATCAATAGACTTCTTGTTAACATGGGTATTATTTAAAGAACAATGGTTCCCTGGCCACTGGCAACAAATCACAGATAACTGATATTAAAATGAAATTATTAAACTTGTATTACTCTATGAAAAACCTATGTCCTAGTCATAGTTGGGCAGATACCAGAATTTTCTTGATAGTTTAATGTATTTTTCTGATTGTGGCTGTATTATGAAGAGAAGAGAATGGGTAAGAAGGACAATACTTCAGATTAAATTGCCTTTACAAAGTTTAAGAATAATTATCTTCATTCTAGGTGTATGAACTACATCATGGAGTCTACATAAAGATTTTTCAAAGGTCCCACCATACTGGACAGTTTAAATTTCAAATTGTAAATCACTTAAAATCCTTCTTGAGGGGCCGGGGATATAGCTCAGTGGTTCCGGCGCCTGTCTTGCAAGTGCAAGGACCCGGTTCGATCCGGTAACCACATAACAATACTGGGTGTGGAGACTCACCCCAGCGGCAACCAGTACCACATACCAGTGCCGGGCGTGGTGGCTCACGCCTGTAATCCCAGCACTCGGGAGGCAGAGGCAGGAGGATTGCTGTGATGTGAGTTTGAGGCTGAGCTCAGGGCCAGCCTGAACCACAAAGCGAGACCCTGTCTCAAAAAACC
>PVIR01008804.1:0-55501 GCA_004026965.1 Petromus typicus | reverse complement strand
CAAACTCACATCACAATCCTCCTGCCTCTGCCTCCCGGGGGCTGGGATTACAGGCGTGAGCCACCACGCCCGGCACTGTGGTATGTGGTACTGGTTGCTGCTGGGTGTGGGTCTCCACACCCAGTATTGTTATGTGGTTACCGGGGAATCGAACCCGGGTCCTTGCGCTTGCAAGACAGGCGCCGGAACCACTGAGCTAACTCCCCGGCCCTTTCTCTGCATTTATTTAAAGGTATTTTCTTTTCCTAGATGTACTGAAAAATTAACATACGGCAGAATACGTGAAATCAAAGTCATGCTTAATTTCCACATAGTATTCATGAGAAAAGAATGGTAGAAATTCCTGTTTTCATTTATTCATGCATTTGTTTGAATTTTAATTCTATTAAAATATTTATTTAAGAAGAAAAAGGAAGAGTTGGGACAAAATAATTGGAAAAAATAATTGCATCTGGCTTCTGAATGTCATGCCAATTAGCACAGTATTGCAGAGCACTTCCACTCTCGTGGAAAATTTCACTGGAGACTACATTCCCAAAGAGAGAATATGGTTATTTATTTATTTATTTTTATTTTTTGAGACAGGGTCTCACTTTGCAGTTCAAGCTGGCCCTGAGCTCAGCCTCAAACTCACATCACAGCAATCCTCCTCTCTCTGCCTCCTGAGTGATGGGATTACAGGCGTGAGCCACCATGCCTAGCACTGTGGTATGTGGTACTGATTGCTGCTGGGCATGAGTCTTTATGCCCAGTATTGTATGTGGTTATCAGGGATTGAACTGGGGCCCTTGCACTTGAAAGACAGGTGCCAGAACCACTGAACTAAATCCCCGGCCCAGATACGGTTATTCTTTTGAAGAAGGTAGTAATGATGAGAAGGCAGAAATGTTCAATTTGCTCAGAGAAGAAAGTGGAGTTTGTGAGTTTAGGGTACATGAAAGCATATAGGACATAATAAGAAAACTCCAGATATTCTGTACAGTCTTGAATGTTACAGAGAGAAAATTGTGTAGCAAGAAGCATGGATAATTTCTTGTCCATGAAGTGATGGTATTTGTCTATTTTTAAAAATTATTCGTTAAATGGTTCACAGAACTGACTGAAATAATAAGAGTTAGTAGTTGAGCAACTGATTATGAGGACGCTAAGCTTGGAACTGAAAACCTGACAAGGAAGTGAGAGTTTTGAAGTTGAAACCCATATAATTTGACATTATGAGGAGAAAGGGGAAAAGAAACTTGACCAAATAACTGGTGCCATGATCAGAAACAAAGAACTGAGGAGAAGGGTGTGTGGCTAGTTACAAAGGAAAGTTAACATATTTGAACTCAAATTTCTTATGAGACAGTTATGTTCATTAAACATGAAGGAAAATTTCCAAATCTTTTATTTTCACCAGAAAAAAAACCCCCAAATTTTAGCTTATAAGACTGGAAGTGTTATCACTAGTAGAGGGACCAATATACAAAATGGTGAGGGAAAAATGTGCAAAGTTCAAGAGTGATAGAAAGAGGGATCATTGGGGGCATCTCTCTATATAAATTTAGGGGGAAAGTCATCTAGAGTTGTGTAAGGCCCAAGGTTGCCTTGCCTCAGAGGTAGCCATAATGTACAGAATATATAATGCCATTTTGCCTCCAGCTCAAAATCAAGAAAGCATCAGCTATGACATCCTGGTTCCTTGAGAACCCAGTGGTAATACAAAAGAGAAATGTCTCACCTGGCTTGGTTCATCTCATCTACTGTCTGGGAATGCTCATCCTTTCTGCCCTCATCATAGTGAGATTTGCATTATCATAAAATGTAACATAAGGATACTGGCAACCCTTAAGTCACCTGCTACTTCTTCCCATCTTCATGGGAACCAAATAAATAATCACTAGTATGGAGTCTTGGTCTTTTCCCAGTCAGAAGCTCTGACTTCCTAGTGTAGTCAAGTGAGTCTCTATTATCTTTTTTTCTTTAGCCCTCACCGTCTCTCTTCTAGGAGGAAATGGGACCCTAATAAGGTATAAAAGTTAAAAGGACAAAGATAACAGATGGGGGTCAAGATTTTAGCAGTCTCATTTATATCTTATATCTTTGGGATATTGTACAATTTCTAAAACAACTTTGTTAATTTCACATCATTTCCTAAGAATGCTACTATTGCAAAAGTCTCCAAGCATATCAGTTCAGATGATCTCATATTATCTTTGATGTTTCTGGTGGGACAACATCCTCTGCAGTGTGCATAGTTACTAGAAAACCATACAGAGTTCTCTTGTATTTCATTATGGACTTTTACATATGCTTTAAACTATTGGCATAAACAGTTATTCAGATAGCTTCAAGTATCACAGAGAAATATAAACTTTCATTCACCTTAGTCCCAGGAAATGTTCTGTATTCCTAGAGTGATTGTTTCACGAGAATTTTCCACTTCATTTTCTGTGTAAGTGGTAGAGGACAAAAACGGCTATCAAGGTCATCTAAAAAAATAGAACACAGACAGTAAGCTAGACTTGTATATATTGTTCCAACTTCATGGGTAGAGACAGGAAGAGGTGAAGATTTGATCTTTCAGGAGATATGGTAGTCTTTGTGACAAACTAACACAAGGCAGTTGTGACAACTAGGGTTTCATAGAGCAAAATGAAATCAGATAAAAAGACTGGTGTTAACACAGAATCTTGAGGTTTGACCCAGTTGATCCCTAAATATAAGGAAATTTTTGTATCAGACTTCACCTTATATTACTCAATTTAAACTGCTGTTATTTAATGACATTCAGATGAAAGGTTAAGTGCTTGTAATTCATATACTTATCAAGTTCATAATAACAAAGAAGCCTTTCTAAGAGTCCATTCATAAAAGATATCTTGAATTAAAAGGAAAAGAACAGGCTTCCAAAACCTAGAGACCCAAGTGAATGATCTGTAGTAGAAACAGAATTAAAATTCATCCTTCTTATATCTTAGTGGTAGTTTATATTACCTGGAAAACTCGGCTTTGGCTGACAGCAAACTGGAGGGAATAAACGCAAAGAGAATACAGTGAAAGGGTTGAGACGGCAGCCGTTAATGTTAGCAATGAATTGCAGTTGCTTATAGTCACAAAAGGACAAGATATTTGCACAAGCTCAACAAAATGTAATTCTGGTGATTATCATTATAAATAAAGCAAGCCACAGTTCTACCAAGATAGAGTGAAAGTGAATAATTTTCTTAGTAATTGATTTAAGAACACAAACCTACTGCAAGTCCTTAGCTAATGTTGACAACATCCACCAATACCTAACATCCAAAGAGAATATAACATTATACTCATCCTGATAAGCTTATAACATGTGTTTAAAATACAGCTGTCTGAGGTTTTTTGTGTTTTTTTTTAGACAATGTATAAACTAGAATTTCTCTTTTTAACATTCTGATTTGAATACAGATAATTCACTTCTTTGCTTAATTCTAGCAACACAGTTGAGTGATGACTACAAACTAGAATGTCTTAGAATTATTGTAAATTGAACTGGTTTGGCACTGACACAATGTTGTATTTGAAAGACTGTTTTCTTGACTATAAATTCAAACTTGAATAAATCATGAGGAACTGCGAGTATGCTTTAAAAGGTACATAATTAGAATAATAAGGTGGAAGGAGTTCAGAGAGAAAGGTTCATTGTCAGTAACACATATAGAAGACACATTTTAAACATTTTCTACAATAGAAAATATTTTACATTATTTTATGAGCTTTACATAAGTAAATGCAATAATTATTATATCATTTTGCCTAGCTTACTAATGATAATTGAGTTTTTCCAATGCATAATTTCAGCTGTTTATAAATTAAAATTCATTTGAAAAATGAATACATTTTATATTATGAAATAAGATTTAACTGTATGTAAACTGCTGTTATATTGACCTTAATTTTATTAAACTTTTTTTGGATATATGGTTAATATATCACTATGAGGAAGACTGGCAGTTACAAGGTTGGAATCTTTATACTTATTAACAATGGTATCTATGGCAAGTTGCCTCATTATGTCTGTTTTCCTATATGTAAAGTGAGGTTAGTAGAAATACTTACCTGATAAGCATATCAGAGCAAATTAGTCCATGCAGAGTCCTTAGAGGAGTGCTTATTATCTGGCAGAACAGTAAATCTCACCTTTTATTGCAAGTGGATATTTTACACATAACTAGAATAAAGTTTTTATTTTATGTCTTATCTATTCTAAACATCAGAATTTAGAGGAAGTAAGTATTGTCTTCTATCTGGCCATCAAATGCAGGAAAAAGCTTATAAGAAGTTAGTTTCATAGCAATGTAACAAAATTCTATAAATATGCAATTTAAAACTATTAATATTTGAAGAATATTCACCTCTCTCGAACGGAGCATGACAGCTATTCATTTAAGTAGCTCATTAAGATTTCAGCTCCTTTGTATAACTGCTTCTTACTATAAAGCTTGTCTTTATGTTCCTGAAATTTTCACATTTAAAATCTATGGTAATTGAGGTAAGTAGACTTACTTGGAAGCTCCTTTGAGATTATAAAGCCAACCAAAGAAAAAATACATAAAAACTGCTGCAAGTAAAGTAGTGGGTAGTGTCCAAACTTTTAGTTAATTGTGAAAATTGAGAAAATGTACCCTGGATAATTAATGTTCACAGAAAACTTTGAAGGTTTCTTTTATTTCAGTCTCTTCTGTCTCCAAGATTTAGCTTATTTTTGGTTAGAACTGCAAAGTTAAAAATAACAAGAAGATACAGATACTTCTCTATTTTATACCTTTCTGCCATATGCTCTACTAGAAATGGCCAAAATCAGGAAGTAAATTTACATGAAGTTTCAAAAGTACAATCTCTGAATAGTTGCAGACTGCTTTCTGAGAACATAAAATTTGGGGTGATATATACCTTAGTCAGAGTGTCAGTCATGCCCACTGTCAACTAATTATTTTAAAGTAAGTTACTTGAATAGTTTAAGCCTCAGCATTCTACAGTGTCTAGTAAAGACAAATTTACTTCTGATAATTTCTGAGGTTTAGATTAAAGAAGACTTCAAATGCTGTGTCCCTTAGGATACATTGTCTTTCTAATACATGTGGCTTCTATGGTGGTGATTGATGGTGATGATGACTACAGCTGTGGCTTCTATTCATTCACACTTTTACACCGAGCAGTACTCTATACCAATGTTTCTTTTTCTTTCTCTTCTGCTTTTTTCTCCTCCTTTGTATCATGTTTCTCTGTACCTTACAAGTAAATATTCCTCCAGGATCCACCCGGTTTCTAATTCATTTCTCAAGTATGATCTTTCCTGATTTGACTTCTTTACATCTCATGTATTTCTGTCCAACGTTACAAGGCTCTGTCTCTGGCACTGACTTGTGTTCTGAGTCTTTGGTCCAATTGGCAAACTCCAAGAAGCATTCTGCCATTACCTCAACTACTGATGTGTTGCTAATCTGGCTCTTAAAACTCAAAACAAAACTTTAGAAAATTAAAAATGTTATTTGTAACACTTGCCATTTTTTTCAGTATTGAGCATGGAACACAGGGTGTTCATGTTTGGCTACAGCATCAACCCTTTTATTTATTAATTATTTATTTTGAAATGAGGTCTTGCTAAGTGACCTAAGCACGGGTCCAACTTACAATCTTCGTGCCTCAGCCTATCAGAGTCCTGGGAAGGAGCCTTCCTCACTGTTCTCCACTTAGATGTAATCACTTCTGCATCACACTAGGCAGTTTCCTAAAATTAAAAGTATCTGTGTTGCTTCACTAAGAGTAGAGTGAGTTTTCTTAAGGTAAAAACAGAAAAGAAAAGTCCACTTTAGACTGTGACTAAGGACTCAAGAGTTCTGAGGTCAGACCTGCAATCACTCACTTTTCTCTCGTAAGTCTCCCGTACAAGTTACAAACTGCAGTATGAGGACCTCCAGGGGATCTTGAGGATGGACTTTTCAACTCTCCCTTAATTCTGGAGGCATGATTAAGTGAAGACTGGGTTTCAACACAAAGAATTCAAACAAACTCAAGAAAAACAGGAAGGAAATAATACATTGCATGCAATCAAATGGTGTGACTATTTCAACATAAGACTTTGAGTTTTTAATAACCCTGATCTTATTGATAACATTTCAAAATTTATTTATTTTTATTAAGAAATTTGTATATTGTAAAATTCAATAAGTATAAGTGGTATACAATAGACTGCCAGAAACACACCATTTATCTCAAGCACATAAACATACACCAATAGCTCTCCTTTCTTAGGACTTTACTTTTTTTTTTTTTGTAATAGTTTTAGGTTCACCTTCTTCTATTACATAATTTCCTCCCTAGTGTGGTTTATCTGTTGCAGCTGTTAAAACTCCATTTATATACTATAGTCACTTCAAAGTTCATCATTTCCCTTCAAGTTTCTCATGTTATATACTCTAAGAATTTGGATCAATATGTAATGATATCCATCCACTCTTATAATACTCAGTACTTTTTATTATTTTGAAATTTTTCTGTGCTATGTCCATTTATCTCTTCCTCTCCTAAAAATTCCAAGCAGAATTTATTTAACTTCGTGCTGTGCTAACTGTATTTCTTGCCAGAGATTAAGCTCCTTGTCTGTGACATTCACACTTCATTCCTCCAAAATTTGCACATACTAATTTATGTGTAGTATGCACACAGCATAATTCAACAGTTTGTGAGAATGTGGCATGACAACTTTGACTTCAAAGTTTATGTTTAGGACACTGTAGCAGTCAGCAAAAATGTAAAGTGTTATCATATGTCACTTTCATTATGTGGCATCCTTCCATATGTGAACACTCATCATTATGTTTGACTTTAAATACCGAATAACAAATTATGATTTCAGTTTTATTGATATTTTTCTCACTTAAATGGGAAGGAATTACATTATCCAGAAACAAAATAGTTCATTAAATGAAGATATCTTTGTTTTGATAGAACTTTGGGAAATTTATTTGATGCCATTTACTGTGCTTCTTTAGAAATCACTGCACTTTGGAAATTACTGGAGAAGTCTTCAGGATTCAGGTATTTAATTACATAGAATACTTCCATGCACAGAATGAATAAGAGAAAAAATTAAAATGATAACAAAAACTTTCATAGTATATTCATAAATAATTGATATTAATTGTACTATTCTCTATTTCTACATACACTCTTTGATCTCTTTGATCACTATACTATGAGTTTTTCTTTGTAAATAAAACAATATTCTAATCCATATATTTTACTTTACTTTCACTCTGACAAAATAACTGATAATTTAAGGGAAGAAAGATCTGTTTTGGCTCACATCTCAGAGGTGTCAGTCCACAGTTGGTGGGCTCTGTTTCTGTGTTTCCGAGGTCTATGCCCAAAGGGTATAATGAAGGACAACTGTCCAGCTTATATCATCCAGGAAGCAAAGAGAAAGTGAAAAAGAAAGCGTGATTGTAGAGACCACACTCTTCTCCAATGTCATGATCTTGTGATTCACTCTTTTCTATTAGACCTCATTTAGTTTTCTAATTTTTTATTTTTCTATTTCGGTCACTTTCCATTAATGTTATTAAATTAGGAAGTCAGAGTACTCATGATCCAATCACTTCTCAAACACTCATTGGTAAACAAACACTCAAAACAAGAGTTTTAGTGGAAATTTTACACCCCAACCACAGCACCATACAATTGTCATAACAATAATGGAAATGCTTCCTATTCCTCCCATCTTGTCTAGCTTCTCAGGCAATGGGAAAAGGGAAAGTGGGGTAGGGGAAAGTAAAGAAGCGAAAGAAAAGTCTGATAAAAAAGAAATGGAAACAAACTTATGTATATAGGAAATGGGGATAGGAGGGAGGGCGGGGAATGGAGAAAAAATGAGAGTTAAGATGTGTGAAGAGTTGAAGCTTGAAATGATTTTAAAAGTATGAAAGGAATACCTTACTCTAAAGCCTATCACCATTTCAGTGGTGTATTCTTTTTCTTGACTAGAGAGCTTTTGATTTCTAGAAGAAAAGGAGAAGAGAAATTACAGAAAGGACTGTGACTAAACTTTAACCTAGAATAGAAACCGGCAAGACTTGGGTGGATACACTTGACTTAGACAATGTTCAGACTTGTAACACTGTACAAACATTCTCATTCCATCAGACCCACCTCTTCCTGTGAATACACATCATTCCGTCAGATCCTCCTCTTCCTGTGAATACACGTTAATGAATCATAGCCAGTCTTGAGTAAGCTACGTGATCTCTACCTTTTTAAGCTCTATCTATTGTTCTGCTTGTGATTAGCTTATCCTGGCCCCCTGCCAGTGTGCTATTAACCTCTTGAACTATCTGCCAGCTTACTGTATCATGATAGGAAAGGAAATTTGAATCAATAATAATTTTGGAAATAATTGGACTACAAGTCAGGAGACTTGGTTTTGTTCTAGTCTAGAGCTTTCAACTAGCTCTTTGATCTTGAAAGAATGATATTATCATCTAAAATATCATTTATAAAATTGTTGACCTGAAATAATTAGTTTTTATTAGTTTCATACCTTATTATTATATATTGGTTGCTCATCTATTTTTGGAAAATTGACTATCCTAATAATATATGTAATATGTGCTAAGTACAGAAGTAGTTGTCATAGTATCTGACCACACAAATCCAATAGATTTATAGGATCAAAACAATAGCTGGAGAAAAAAAAAATAGGAGAGGAGATGTACATAATTATGAGTAACTCTGAGCGCTGGACTCAGCATGGAAACTTTATACTGTGCACAGGCAGCAGCTGTAAGAAACAGAATGTGCTGGCAACTCACAGTATCATTTAGTTATAAGTATTGATTACATTTACATTCTATGCTGCAATGTCTTACTTTCATTTATACTTTTTGTTTCCTATTCATGAGTTTTTTCATTATAATTAGAAATTTTTTAAACAATTAAAAATAAAAAGAATACAACAATTATCTTCATAATCCACATTATTTGGACACACTAGTAATTACAGTATTTGTTTTGATGTTTGCATTATTTGTGCATATTGTATACAATGATTTGGGTTCTTCTAAAAGTATATTCTGAGTAAAAGCTTGAAATGTAAATAGTTTTTTTGAGATAAGCAGAGGATACTGGCAGGTGGGTGGGATAAGAAGACTAGAAAGGAAGGGAGATAATAAAGAATACAGTACGTAGCACACATTTGTAATGGTTCAGAGTTACTCTCAGAGGGAAACTCTGGGACATGATATAAAGGAGAGGTAGTGCAATTCCACCCAGATTTCAGGGTGACTGGACCTGGGGCTTCTTAAGGTGGTTACTGATTTCCCGGCCTTTCTGGAGCACTGGCAGTGAGTATGGGGCCCAGCAATCTTCTATGGTCCAATAATGATAACTTTGGGCTTGAGGTGTGAACCCTGGTTTCTATGAGTCAGCTGGAGTTCACAGAAGAGTTGGAGGGGTGTTAAGTGGTGTACCAGCAATGTGTACTTTAAGATAGAACCTTAATTTTAGGAAAATCTGTCCTGGTCTTGTAAAATTGAAACATGATTAGACACTTAATAATTTAGAAAATGGAAAGTGCTGTAGGTATTTAAGGTAATTAATATTTGACCAGTTGGAAGGAATCATCATTTCCTGTAAGTGAAGGCTACTTCCGTGGCGGTGTGTGTGTCAACTTTTAGCAATGACTATTTTATATTTTTCTTTAAAAAATTTATTTCTCTGATTTTGTTTAAATACTGTTTTGTTCTCTTATATCTACAATTTTCTTTCCTGTTTTTATTGTTTATCATATTATCTTTGAGATTTCAAATTCATGTTCTTATTAGTATATTCCCTAAGCAGCTTTTTTATTACATTTTGAGAATATTTTCTTCTATATCAGAGTTTTTATTTTGAAAGTTATCTTTTCCTTTTAAATCTTTACTTCATATTTTATTATACTATTTTTTGCAGATTTTCAGTAGTATTTCCATTCCCCTTGCTCAGAATTAAGTAATTCAATTCAGACTATTTTTGGTGATGCAAGGTGGACATATTTACTAGCATTCCCCGTATAGCTGAATTATTTATCTGGACCTCTACTTGTTACTCCAATGCATCTTATTCATTCTAAGAAAACAGATGATGCAAGGGGAAAACCTTAATGAAAATAACACCATGAGTCTGTTCTGATATTTTCTGAAATATCCTGTGTGAGAAGTCAGATCATTTAGTTAAACAAGTCACATTCTTACAGGGGCTTCTAGAGTTTGGGCCTCAAGTGATTCGCAGAGTTTATGTGTGAAAGGTGTCTGCAAGGTGGCCATGCTCGGTGTAGGGCTTTTGGAAAGGGATTAGGTTTCAAGGCCTCTAACACCATCAGTAGATCAATCTATCAGTGGATCCATAAATTAATGGGCTAGTGAGAGGAAGTGGAAAGTACGAAAGTGCTCATAGTCACCGGAAATAGTTCCTTGTAGGTGCATCATTGAAGATTATATTTTGTGTCCTGTCCTGCTCTGCGCTTCCCTCCCCTTGCATCTTGGCTGCCACGCAATGAGCAACTCTGCTGTACCACAAACTCCCTGTCATGATATTTTGTCTCACTACAATATAGCCTTTAAAATCAATATACCTTGCCAATCATAAGCAGAAGCCTCTGGAACTGTAAGTCAAAAATAAATATTTCCTCCTATAAGATGATTATCTCAAGTATTTTATCATAGCAACTGACAGCTGACTAACACAGGGCTTGTGCTGGGGTTTTACACTATTTCCTCAGATCAGCATGTTTGGCTCACTTTTACACAGTAATAACTCAGTGTCTTGGCTTCTGGACAGAGAGAAATAATTATTCACTTAACTATGGCTTAAAGCCAGAAGTTCTTTGCCACTTACACTTTCCAAGCTACATCTTTAAGTGGCAGAGTACCCAAGAGTCTACTGTGATAATTTGCTCATAATAAAACAAGATTATAGGTATGTGCGTTATATAATTTTGATGAGGTTGCTAATAATTAATAGTGAACTAATTCTTTAAAAACAAAACGAGGAAAATGTAACTCAGAGACATAGCACTTTTTTTAGCATGCACAAGAGCCTGGGTTTAATCTCTAGCACTATAGCTAAACCAAACCAAACCAAGGTGAGTTTGCTATAGTCCTAGTTAAAGCTTTGCCTATATTTCTGAAATTTTGATTTAAAAGAAGTGTTTATTTTAAACTTTGATTTAAAATATGATTTAGTGGTACTAATAAATTACAAAACTATGATTTTTAAAAAAATCCTTACAATGCATAGAATGAATCCCTGTGTTGTATCAGATATCAAAGTGTCTGAAGATTATAATAATTTTCAATTAATTTATTATATGCTTCTGTATAACTATATTACAAACTCAAATGGTCAATACAAAAATAAAATAATTTATTATTCTTGAAAATGCTAACAAATTATAAAAGCACCTAAGTAAACTGAAGAGACCTGGGTTAGTCAGAAGCCACTAGAGAAAACTTTTAAAAAGTACTTTAGTACAAAATGAGAGATAGAATGAGAATCATGAATTAGCCTTACTCTGCATCTGGGAACGGCAGGGCAGTATCAGCTCCCCTAAAGCAGAAGGGAAAGGAAGCAGGTTTACAGAACCGGCCTTGACCATCTGATCATGCTTCCCTTAGAGCAGAAAACACGCAGCAGTGAACCTTGAGTTGAAAGTAATGAGGCCAAATAGACTGCAATCCTTTTCTCCTCTAGCACTCAACTGCTTAGAGGTGCAAAAGAGATCTCAAAACAGAAGGCAGAGGAGACTGGGGGTGGAGTATAGATCCACCTCCTGGTGAATACCCAGGCACAGGAATGCAGGAATGAGCTACTCTCAGGAATGAAAGGCATAATTTTCTCCATTTACTTAAAAAGTCTATTACAGATTCATTGGCAAAGTAACATTGTCTCATGTATGTTAGAAATACACAGGGTGAAAATGTGAAGTTGTTCATACTGTTTTCATAGCTAACAATTTATTCAGTCCTACATGCAAAAGAAAGAGCTCTTGCTGAATTTACTCATACAAAGCATAGTAGTTGGTTGTCTTATCCTAAATTTTGATGCTAAAGAAATACATCACAGAAAGTCTGATTCAGCATCTAACTAGAGAGCACTTCTCCTAAGTACTGTCTCTACGCTGAGTCCATATTACTACAGATGTACAGTGTACAGATGTCAATAGCGTGATTCTCAAGTCATCTGAATTTTTAATACTTTTTATTATAATTAAATAATTCTTACCCAATTGAAAAAAAAATGACACAATTCCCAAATTCTGTACATCTGAGAATCCTGAGCTGAGATGTTCGGTGTTGGAACTTGGCCAATTCTCTTTCACTTGTAAGTGGGCCAGTTATACCCTCTCTGTAATCTAATTAGCAACTTGCTCATTCATTTACCAGATCAAACATAATTCATGTTTCTTAAGCTTTAAATCATCCTTCTGGAATACTTCACAGCTCTTTAAACTAACTGCAGCACTATGAAGATATTTTGTATTCCATGTGATTCTAATAAAATTTGTATCAAGTCTTTTAAGGGGAAAATCAAAGTTTCTTGTTAATAAACAGTATAAAATATTGGGGTTTTCATGAGAAGTAATGATTTCTGTAGGTTTCTAGTTAGTAATTAATCTCATGTAATTTATCTCCTAGTTCAAGGTCTATTTGGGAAAGTACATTTGCCCCTGAATAGATTAGTAAAAGCATTCCAGATTTTAGCTGATTGAAAAATAATTTTATTGTAATGATTTAATATATAAAAGAGAAATAGTTACTAAACTATATTTATACAAGTAAATAAACTTATGAAATTTAAAATACTGGTCATAACATTTATTAGCATTCCTTTCATTTGTGGTTAACTTATATATGGTTTCTAGGACACACTGGAAGTAATGAAAAGATAATCCATGTTTTCTGTAACTGTTGTCCTTCCTTCCATTGATATAAATGCCAATAGCCCAGATAACTGGTGTTGGTTAGGTGAGGCAATGCTTATTTTGGGAAATCATTTTAGGTCCTATATTCTGGGGCTTCTGTAATATTGGCTTAGGACAATAAAAATCAACAAGCTGATGGAGTGGAAAAATTGCATGTGCATAGATAGTACTAAAAAGATGTAAAATTCAAGTGAATTTGGTCCATCTATACTTCCCATTTCTCTCAGATATCATATTCCATATAAAAGGTGTAGCCTGTCTTTTTGGTCTTTCCTTCCATTCTGAAATTCTTTAAATATGGGTTTTAACCAGAGTTTTAGAAAGAGTAGTAGTTGAGAGGATTAAAGTGCAGCGCTGAGGGCCAGAGTGGCTGGGGCCCCTGGGTACTGTAAAGACAACCTTTCCTGCAAAGACGACTGGCGAGCAAAGAGTGTTACAAGGATGGACTGAAATCAGTGTGTGCCTTTGCTAATAACTTATATAAATGTATGCAACTCATTTGAATTCATTTTTCCTATTTGTGAGATAGACATTATAATAACATCAAATGATGTTATTGATGCTGTTACTTTGCTATAAATATAGAAGCATATAATTAAAGGTATATGTCTGATATATCTACTTACACAAAGTTATTACATGTGATGGCTAGTTATTATTACCTCTGACTTGGAAGTTAAAATTGCTGTTTAAATATATGTAGATAGGCATTTTCATCAAAGGTCCAATTTATTAAACTTTCTAAATATTTTTAAAAGAGAAAGATCATGGAAAAGTTTGACATTATACAGGAAACTACAAAATTAACTCATAAAATTGGGCTGGGGGGTAAATTAGTCAAGATCTTACATGACTGATTTCTTTGATGAACAGGAGTGACTTTCTGAACTATTAGACTATATTGTTCTGCTGCTATCAGAAAAAAATAAACTGGATTGTAGCACTGAAAATAATTTATTTTTTTTTTTGAGACAGGGTCTTGCTTTTGTATTTCAGGCTGGCCCTGAGCTCCCTATGCAGCCCAGGCAAGCCTCAAACTCACAGCAGTCCTCCTGCTTCTGCCTCCCTAGTGCTGGGATTATAGGCGTGAGCCACCATGTCCAATACTGTTGTATGTGGTTATTGGGGATCAAATTCTGGATCTTGTGCTTGCAAGGCAGGCAGCAGAACCACTTAGCCAAATCCCCAGCCCCGTGAAAATAAATTCCTAATATCAAAATAAACCATGCTGTTCTCTGTTAAACAAAGTGTTTGGTCACCCAATTTTTCTCCTTTTGAAAATGGAGAAAGAATGTGCAATGTGATCCAGTGAATACAAATGAAATGCCAATGGTTGCTGACACTGCCAGTTTTTGTAGGCCATCAAACTGCTTCAAGGTATTACTTGGATTATCTAATTTGATTATGTAAAAATTAAACTGACATTTACAACAAAAATGAAGGACAGATACTATAAGATTGTCACAATAAAATCAGTTTTAAAATTATAAATTTTAAAAAACAATAATAAATAAAAAATAGGAAGCTATTGTATAATAAACTTTTTGTTCCTTGCATAATTTGAGAAGAAGTTGCCAACCTGATTCTTCACTATCCTACAAACTATGGGGTCTACGTCTTACAAGCAAACACAATACAATCATTAAAATCAAGAAATTGCACCAAAGAGATCGTTAATGTTTGCTCTTCAGAATCCACCTAAAATCTATCAATCGACTAATAATAATCCTTTAATCAAAGGATCCAGTTTAGAATCGCCTGATGCGTTTTGTTGTCAGGTCGCTTTAATCTCCTGTCAACAATCTCCCCAGTGTTTTTTTTTTTTTTACTATCATATACTTGACATCTCTGAATGTAAAGGCAGGCTATTTTGTAGAATGCTTCTAATTTCCATTTGTCTAATGTATCCTTGCAGATAGATTTGGGCTATGCTTCTTTGGCAAGAGAGGAACAGAAGTGATGCTATGTAGCTATATCCTCATCACACAATTTTCCATTAGTAAAGAAATTCACTTTGATCACCAAATTAAGGTGGACTCGACAAAACTCCATGCTATAGTAAGGTTTCCTGTTCAGTAAGCAGTTTGTGATCCAACACTTTGAAATTATGTTTCTTACTAAATTTTCAAAGCATTCATTTATTTGTAACAGAATGGACTCCTGGCTCCTTTCTATTAGAAGGGCAATAGTTCTTCAATTTTCTTCTTAATATTTTAATGTCTGTATTATCCCTGACTGCATGACGTGATAGACTACCCTACGGATACCATCCTCACCCTCATTAGGCTCTGGTTCTCCACACCAGACTGGCAAGACTCTGGCATCTTGAGTTAGGCCACTTGTAGTACCTCTACAGAGATGGCTACTAGAACCTGTTCTAACTAAAGGCTTCAGGACTACGTTATTCAGGAAGAGGATGAAAAAACGATGAGAAAGAAAGGGAAGGGAAGATCAAATATAGCCAAAGTTACAATATTACAATAAATTTCTAGCTTTGAAACAAAAATTTTAAAAAGTCAATTTTTCTCATATATTCCTAATTGTTTAAGAAAACCATGCAGGCATTCTTAGGTAATTTGCATCTCTTTCTGAGTGTAAGGGTCAAAAATTGCTTTTAAAATTTTCAAAACACCGTAAGACTACTTTGTCTCGGTGTTTCTGGAGTCTGTGGCAGAGAATGAGGAGGGAGGATCTAGTCATTCTACAGAGAAAAAACTAATGATGGATTTCTGAAGGGGACCTTTCAGAAGCTTTACAAGCATGCAATTTAAAATGTCTGCTCACTAAAGATAAAATAACAGAGTGTGAAATAAATCAATGTTCTTCTTGATTACAGAGAAAAACACTTCCTTTTAAGGTTGTGGAACTGTTGTGGTAAAACTGACTTGGAACCTCTGCATTTTCTGCTCTTGGATATTAACTTTAACCCTTCGAGGTGAGGTATAACTGTGCAAGAGACCCGTGTGCCCTTTTTGACACTGTCCAGAATCACCCCAGCGAACGGAGCCTTCTTGAAGCCTGCTGCTCTGAGTGATCTGCAGAACGGGGTGCGTTCGAACACCTGTGCTGCCTTGTAATCTCGCTTCCACTGCTGTGCTATGTTGACCTCATGCTTGGGAAAATTTTATGGATTTGCATCACTTCATTACTCAGACTGTAAACAATTTGATTATACAGACCATCCATTTAATGACTATCTGTTGTTTTCTTCTGGACAGCATCCAAAACGGCAGCTATGGTTTAGATCTCAAATGCCTTTCGGCAGTCTCATGTTCAGATGTGGGGCTTTTGGAAGGTGATTACATAATGGAGGAGAGTGTTTCTCATCAGTGTCTTACTCTGTTGATGAGTTGAGTGTGCTGTGAGCAGAGGAGGCTTCTTTTGGAGGAGGAGCGTCACTGAACGTTTGACCTGTATGAGTAGATTCTTGTCTCTGGCTCCTTCCAGCTGCCAGAGGGTCAGTTATTTTCTTCTGGCGTCCCCTTGTACCATGCCACTTTTGCGTTGGAGCCAGCCTACTGTGGACTGAAACTCTGAGCAAAATAAATTCTCTAAATTGCGAGTATCAGGCATTTGGTCTCAGTGACCAGAAAGCAACCAATTGTAAACTGTTTTCAACCTTAAAATATATTGAGACCTGGTATAATAACTACATTTCTATTATGGTTATGATTCTGTAACTTTACAAAACTATTTTTTCTTCAGTTTACAGCATAATGTCAGAAAATCACCATGACATTCTTAGGCAGTTGATACAGCTATTTTCACATGCTAGAAATTGCTAGAACACATGAAAAACAAAAGATTCCCTTTTTGAAATATAATTTTAAAGTCTAATATTGCTAACTTTTTCCAGAGAAAATAGTTCATCATCTTCAGAAATGTGGCATCATTATTGGAAAAGAACGTTACTGATGTCTCAAGGCAAGTGCATTGCTTTACTGATCACAGAATGTGCCTGTTCTCTCTTGTTCTAGCTGTTCTTGTGAGTTTTTAATTATTCCAACAACTTTTTAAAATATTATTACATAAGTGAGAAGTAGAACATATATTCCTGACATGAATTAAACTACAGCGTTGTTAGTGGACAGTGACATTGTTCCGGTCAGGAAATGGCATTTTGAGATAATGTAGTCTTTGTCCTTCTGAAGGCTGGGCTGCAATACACCTTTGTAAAATGCTATGATATACAGTATTTCTGACTTAGAAATAGCCTGAAGATGAATATTTTAAAACACAAAAATATAGGCAGTATAACAATAAATATTTTGTCCTCATCTTTTCTAAGTAGAGCTTTTCTGTCAAAGACAACCCATGATGGCAACTGTACCTGATGATAATTTGAGGATTTAATGTATTAATGTATAAAACACAGACCCTGCCCGTCAGTTTTGTATTTAAGGCCTCCCAGCTCTCTTCGCATTGACTATCAGCTGTACAGATGGGCTGTCTATTGTAATGTGCAGCCCAACTCCTTGAGCTCATCTGTTACATGCGGTCCTGTTTCTTCATGTTTCAGCCCTCTGGACTTCTGTCGACTCCTGTGTGAGCCATGACAGGTCCTGCTTTTGTGCCTCTATTATCTTACTATTGTTGTTCTCTGTGCTTGGAATCATAAATCATCCAAAGTCCAGTGTGGTGGATGAGAAGGGGGTGTAGTCAGCCACACCTTATTTTCATTCTTCTTTCAAATAAGTATACATTTGAAATTAGCCAACTGTGTTTTCTATGCAAATGCTGTGTTGAAGCCCCTCAAACTTCTTTCAATCTGATTTATTTCCTGCATAGAAAGTGTGGAGCCCAGTTTATAGGGTATTCCCTCAGATCTCCATGAGTCAACTGTTTATTATGCGAGGCTCAGGTCAAATGCTTTAGAATAGAAATTATTTTTTTAATCTTTATTGGTACATTACATATATGCATCATGATTGCACACACACACACACACACACACACACACACACACACACACACACACACACACAAAGAAATTATGCTTTAGAATAGAAATGACTTCCCCAAACTCTCATTTGAGCTTTGGAAAGGTCATTGGTCATCTATGGCTGACTACAGTGTTAGGAGGCAGGGTCTGGTCAGAAGAGACTGAGCACTGGGAAGTGACTGTCTTACTCTCCAGCTCCTCCCTTCGAGACTTCATGACATGAGTAGCTTTCCTCAGCTCTGGCCCTTGTACGATGCCATTTCTGCCTTGGATCAAGCTGACCAAGGACTGTAGCCATAAGGCAAAATAAATCTTTCCTTCTCAAATTTGTGAAGAGTGGGTATTTAGTCTCTTGAGACAGGAAGTGGCTAAAACACCTTCATAAAGGGCCGGGGAGTTAGCTCAGTGGTTCTGGCGCCTGTCTTGCAAGCACAAGGACTTGGGTTCGATCCCCCAGTAACCACATACCATACTTGGCGTGGGGACTCACACCCAGCAGTAACCATTACCACATACCACAGTGCCAGATGTGCTGGCTCACGCCTGTAATCCCAGCACTCTGGAGGAGAGGCAGGAGGATTGCTGTGATGTGAATTGGAGGCTGAGCTCAGGGCCAGCCTGAACCACAAAGCAAGACCTTGTCTCAAAAAAAAAAAAGAGGCAGATAATCGTAGCATTGTCCCTGCTAAGGTTAGTTTTTTTCCATCATTGACATTCTATTTATCATTTTTATCTCCCAAGAAATAGAAACACTTTGAGAGGAGCAACTGAAACAGATGACTTCAGCAATTGTATTTAATAATAAAAATTTCTGCTAACCTTCAAAACCAATATTAATTCAATATATTTAAATATCACTATTTATACTTTGGGATTTTTAAAAACTGCAAATATGGAGGCTATAAAATATGAAACTAATTTGATTTGTAAGTTTTTATTTTATAAGTTTGGGGCCCAATTATTCCAAAGAGAAAGTCATTAATTGTCCTATAGTTCCTCAAGACCTAGTCAATGCCTGCACTGGTCACCTCAGTCATTGATCACACAGGAGACCTAGGATTGTCTGAGGCCCAGGCTGATCCCTAACACTTATCCTGCCCCATTCAGTGATTCCTATTAAAGTGTCCCCTTAATTTCTACCCCATGATGTCTCACACTAACATGCACAAAATATATTTTGTGAGATCTGAGATGTCCTATCTAATATTTTAGCTTTAGAAGCAAACATTTTCTTTGTTTAATAGAATATCATTATGTAATGTATTTTGAGTGAAGTGAAAAGATTTTGAAAGTTTTGCCACAAAAGATTGATAATTTTGAGAACATAAATAGATTTGATCTGATTTAACAATTTGGGGGGTTTTTGTTTGTTTGTTTGTTTTCTTTTTGAGACAAGGTCTCACTTTGTAGCTCAGGATGGCCCTGAGCTCAGCCTCCAACTCACATCACAGCAATCCTCCTGCCTCTGCCTCCGGAGGGCTAGGATTACAGGTGTGAGCCACCACACCTGGCACTGTGGTACGTGGTACTGATTGCTGCTGGGCATGAGTCTCCACACCCAGTATTGTATGTGGTTACTGGGGGATTGAACCCGGGCCCTTGTGCTTGCAAGACAGGTGCTGGAACCACTGAGCTAACTCCTGGACCCAATCTGATTTAAAAATCTATGTAATATTTAAATGCACAAATCTCCTAAGGAATAATATGTACATTAATACATGCAACTTCATGTTTTCATATCAGATAAAACTAAAAATGTAGTTGAAAATTCTTATCATTTTGTAACATTTTAAAGGAAGAATCATTAGAATCATAAAAGAAATTCTAGATGGTCACAGTTAAAAACATACAGATCTTTAGGCAAATAAATATAAAATATAACTTTCAAATTTTGAGAGTATATTATTTTCCAAAAGTTTAGAAATATCTGATAATTTTTTTTAAGGTTTGTTTTGAGACAGAGTCTAGCTTTGTGGTTCAGGCTGGCCCTGAGCTCAGCCTCCAACTCACATCACAGCAATCCTCCTGCCTCTGCCTCCCGAGTACTGGGATTATGGGCATGAGCCACCACGCCCAGCACTGTGGTATGTGGTACTGGTTGCTCCTGGGATGAGTCTCCACACCCAGTATTGTTATGTGGTTACCGGGATGGAACCCAGGTCCTTGCGCTTGCAAGACAGGCACCAGAACCACTGAGCTATATCCCCGGCCCCTATCTGATAATTTTTTGTTCAGATCATTTGATAGAATTTTCTAAATGTCATCAAACATAATTGCAATAAAATTAAAATACAATTTAAACATTTATTTGTTTTGTAGATTTGGAAATTAAGGTTCACTCTATTGAATAATATATTTTTCACTGAAGAAAATGTTGTGCTGCTGTTAGGTTGCAATGTATTTTAAAAATCGTTCTTATATTTTTTTTTTGTAAAATAACTGAAAAGGGAAAATTCCTTCAGGGTACTTTTCATACCAAAGGCCCTAAAGTTTAAGTAATATTGAAACATGTAGCATCACTTGGAATTAAACTTCTCGTGGCATTTTTCATTATTTTAGTAGTGTTCGTTAGTACCATGAGGCTAGTGATAATCTGTAATTACGAACAACAGTAGTTTTACCTAAAATTGTTAGTTCTCATGTAAAGAATGTCATTTTGTGACTTCTAAATATTTCCAATATTTAAAAATATTATTTGTATTTATTTTCTGTTTTGGTAGGCACAGAAAGTATATTTAGATATTTCTGGCTTGCAGAAAATATAGAAAAAATAGACAATTGAAATATTTCATAAATTAACTTATTAATCAGTTAAAATATATTATTTCAATTATTTGTTAAATAAGTAGAGAGGATTTTTTTTTGAATAGGCCAGACAGCCAATGAAATAGTAATTTTTTAACACAGAGAAAAAAAATTAGTATAAGAGCAGAAATGATTAACATTGTGAACAGCTGATTGTAAAATCAAATTAATATGAAAAGAAACCCCATAACCTACATGTTACGATTTGTAGTGTCATATATTGGAATTTGATGAGCCCCGATGAGAGTGCAGGTCCTAATGAGTCCTGTGGAATGCTAACAGGAATACTATAGGAAATGGCAGTGCTTGACAGAATTGGATTTGGAAGCAGCAGGATTGGTATATCCTGGCAACTCGGGGCTGCTTGTTCTTTTAGAGTTGGAGACCTGAATAACAATAACAATATAAACAAAGATACACGCTGACCATCATCACATTTTGCAGTCAATGTATTTTGCTACTTGGCCTTTGACAGTGACTAGTTCTCAGTTTGTCCCTGAGAACATGATGTTCCCGAAGACTTCCTTCTTGACCCTCTGCCCCTGGCTTCCTCCTCCACTCTAATCTTAGTGTGAAGAGGTCTGTTTCTCTTGTCTCCCTCCAGGTTCATCTTCTTTCTTTGTTTAACTCTGCTGATCCCTATTTCCCTCTGAATTTCTTCAACTTCATGTTTCTCTTCTCTGTTGTTTGATTCTTTGATCATTCTCTCCTGGATTCCTAACCTGAGCTTTATAGTTTGGCTCTAAACTTATTAAGTGCTCAGAATATGCATGTTTACCAACGACTGATGCTGGCATGTGAAGATGGTGACTTCAAACATGCAGCTGGGTAGCTTTACAAAGCATTACAACTATCCTCACCCAAAGACCCCATTTACACTTTTATAAGAACCCAATTAGATAGTTATTATGCATTTAATTTTTTTGATTAAACAAATGAGAAAAGTTAGATATCATATGCAATTTTTCTTGACTGATAGAATCTGAAGCCTATTGATCTGAATCTTAAATCAAGTATAATCATTCATCCCCTGGATGAATATTTTATCTAGGTGAAATATTCAGAAGAAAAAACTGCTTTGGACTTTAGGGTAAGATTATTTGTTTCATTCTTGGACTAGTTTTCCTTCTGTGCCGCCTATTCCATGACAAGGCTCCTCTCTGCCTGACCTTCTGCATTGTCACCACTCCTTTTCCTGTTGGCCCAGTCCTGAGGAACCAGAGAAAGTCAGGGAAAGATCAGGAAAAGTCTTTCCTTTCTTTGCACCTCCAGGTATTTGATGTGCAGAGTACTGTCCTACAATCAAAACTCTGTGTGGGAGACTCAGTTTAAACTGACACACAGAGGCTCACAAAAACCAGGCAGTGAGGTTATACAGATCACCTACTGCAGGACTAAGTGGCTGAGCTGAGGAGAGCTTGACACTGGCCAGCCAAGGGGAACCAATTCAGTCTCACAGGATCATCACAGTCAGCTCCATGAGAGACATAGTGCTACAGACTTTACCTCAACTCCTTTCTTCCGGAACTTGCCTTGCTTCTCCAGATCTCATCTGATATTTTTCCTCGTGAACCAAATTTCATCCCAGGTATGTAGCTTCATTTGGTCTTCCTCACACTACTGAGCAATCTCTTCTGAGGGGTGCTCTTGACTGGTCACTCTGGTTAGCTGCACATTGGATTATGCTGTTGTGGATCCATTTTCTGCCAGTCCTCACAGACTGCATGAGCTGGACACCAGCCGTCAGGTATTCTGTTTACACTTGTGAGCATCAATCTGGCCTAGCTTGCCCTGCTCCTCCCACATCTTCCTTGCTCAAGGGCAACTGCTTTTGTCCTCAGTCCCTCTCATCTTACTCCATGATAAGCAAACCAAATTGGTCCTCAGGGTACGTAAAGTTTCCTTATTTGCCATTGAAGTTTGTGAATTGTCATGATCTTACTTTCTACTGTCATCCTCAAACAAGTATCCTTAGAGACTCATTCCTTCCAAGGCTTTGCTCCATGACTTTCTCTTAATTTGTAAGTGCATTCAACCTTGAATGTTCTGTTCTGAAGCAGTCCTATTCTGCTCAAATGAGATCCTTGAGCCTATGTATCCCTAAGCACAGATTCTAAACAACAAGGAATCATCTTTGACATATCAACTCTACTTTATCCTTTTCATTGAAAGTAAATTTGAGAAATAATGTACCAAAAATAAAATGAGCTCACACTACACAGTTTGATGAACACTGATGAATACAGATGGACACCTGTAACAATCACTAGTCATTAATATGAAATATGCCCATGTTCCCAGTAATTCTCATGTGCAGCTTTGTAATTAGTCATTCATCCTTTGACAGTTTACTAACGGGTTTTCTGATTTTATAGGTTTTTCCTGATCCAGAGTCTTTTTCTAGAATAATAATCTATAATGTATTCCTTCCCCTTTGGTTTCTTGTTTCATTATAGTTCAGGTAGTCACATGTTTTATACATTAGCAGATTGCTTCCTTTTGTTGCTACATACTATTGAGGGAGCTATGCAAATGTGTTCTCCCCTTCATCTTTTGATAGTTGAATAATCCCCAGATTTGAATATACTTATTTTCTTTTAGATATTTTTACTCAAACTGTTTATGAAAGAAAAAATTTTGAAAGGCTTTTTATTAAAGATTATTTTGCAATAACTGCAGATTCACATGCAATTGTAAAAAATAATACAAAGAGATACTACTTTAAACTGTTTCCTCTAGTAGCAATAGCTTGCAAAATTATAATGTAATGTGACAAACAGGATACTGGCATTCATACAGTAAGCCATTCACGTTCCTATCACATAGGATTCCTTCCTGTTGTCATTTATCACATCTGCTTTCTACCACCCTCTTCCTGCTCCTTCCTCTATGTTCTTCATTTCTATGAGTTTCTTGTCTGCAGAATAATACAGAGCATGTCCTTTTAGAGTAATTCAGTGGTTTGTCCAGGTCTTGTTATCCTGTGATATAGTTCTATCATATTTATTTAAACTGCCATCCACTGAAAGATAATGGAGTTGCTTTGGGGCTTTTGTCAATTACAAATAAAGTTTGTGGTAAGATTTTTGCACAGGTTTTTGTGTAAATACAGATTTTTATTACCAAGGGATAAATGTTTGGATGGTAATTTATGGGTCATATGGTAATTGCATGTTTAGTTTTTTAAAAACTGAAAAATCAGGGGGCCAAGGATTTAGCTCAGTGGTTCTGCTGCCTGCCTTACAAGCACAAGGGCCCGAGTTCAGTTTCCCAGTAACCACATACAACAATGCTGGGTGTGGAGACTCACATCCACCAGCAATCAGTACTATATACCACAGTGCAGGGTGTGTTGGCTCACACCTGTAATCCCAGAACTCAGGACACAGAGGCAGGAGGATTGCTGAATTTGGGGCTGAGTTCAGGACCAGCCTGAACTACAAAGAAAGATCCTGTCTCAAAAAAAAAAAAAAAAAAAAAAAAAAAAAAAAAAAAAAAAAAAAAAAAAAAAAAAAAAAAAAAAAACCAAACAAACAAAAGAACAACTGAAAAGTCATTTTCCAGAACATCTGTTTTGCATTTCTATCATCAATGTATGAGAGACCCAGGGTTTTTGTTCCATTTTGCCTTTTGCATTCTTAATATTTAGTATTCTCACCACTTTTGCCATTTTGATAGGATTATTATTTTATTGGAAATTTGCATTTCTTTAATGACTAATAACACTATCTTTGTGCTCATTTGCTATGTATATATATGGCTTTGCCCATTGCTAACTTAGGTTACCTATGTTTTTATTATTAAATGTTCAGAGTTTTAGTATATTTGAAATATCATCCCTATGTCTGTTGGAGGTTCAAAAATATTTTTTCTAAGACACAGACAATCTTTCCATTCCTTAACTAGGTCTTTCACAATGGAAATATTTTAAAATTAGTAAATTCAACTTATGAACTTTTCCTTGTTAGATTAAGCATTTGGTGCTGTCTAGAACTTTCTACTACTCCTGGATTCTGAGAATCAGTTGTGACGGTCTATAATTATATTTAAGCCTGTGCTCTAATTTTAGTGAAGTTTATGTCAATGGTTTAGAGTTTATTTCCTAGTTTTGGCAAAGGATGTATGATTTCTTCGGTACCATTTGTTGAAGAGGTGTTCTTCCATTTAATTGTCTTGGCACCACAAACAGATGAATTGAGAAGGAAAGTGAGATATATGTGCACAGTGCAGGTTACAGGCTCCAAGATTAACATGAGGCATTCTATGTAAATAGATGCAATTTGAGAGAATATGAAGTCAAATAAGTCAGACACACAAGGTCAGATTTCATCACATGCTTCCGCTTAGACATGACACACAAAGGACAAAATAGGAAATAAACTGGAAATAGAGAAAAATTCAAAAAACTTCCCCAAACTACAAATCCAGTTTTGAAAATATGTCAACATATATGCTAATTGATATCGTTTATCCTATGAGTTTTCTTAGCTCACTGAAAAGAAAAATGTGTGTCATGTTTTCTTTTTTTGTAAAATTCTTTTGGATTCTATCTTATACTCTGAGGGACTTCCTTATTCTCTTAATATTTGATTACGAAATTGTTTTTATTTTGTCATAAAAAAGTCAACAGGGCGTTTGTCTGTAGGTCTCTTTTAGAGTTTTCTAATATATCCCATTTATTAACATTTACTTCTCAGTCAATATCATATAGTCTTGGTCAGTACAATTATGTAATTTTATTTTCTTTTTCAAAATTGTTTAATTATTCTAGTTTCTTTGAATTCCTATATTAATTCCAGATAATCTTCCTTCTATCTATAAAAAACTCCTACTAAGATTATGAAAGACTGTCTTTTTCTTGCATGTCAATTTGAAGAGTAATGACGTCTTTGTTCTGAATTTTTAATCTAGTAACATGAGGTGCTTACCACATTTTTTTCTTTCATCAGAATTATGCACTTTGAAAATATCTTTTACCATTGTTTTTTTTAGATAAGGTCTCACTTTGTAGTTCAGGCTCGCTCTGACCTCGCTATGTAGCCCAGGCTACCCTAGAACTCAGCAATGCTCCTGCCTCTGTCTCTTGAGTGCTGGGATTACAAGCACTATGGTATATTGTACCAGGGATTGAATATGGGACATTGTATTTCCCAGGTTGATGCTGGAACCACTGAGTTAAATCCTAGGCCTCTCTTTTACCTATTTTGGTAGACTTATTCCTAAATACTGTATTTGATATTTGGAACTTATATTAATGGAATTATAGTTTTAATTTCAGCATCCACAAAATCATTGTTAGTATATAAAAATGCAACTAATGTTTATTTGTTTACTCTATATCCTGTGACCTTTCTGAACTCAAAATAATTTTAGGGCTTTGGAATTTTTTTTCTACCACCATCATCATTTTTTAATTCTTTTGATTAGACCAACAAACCAAATCCTCTATAATCTGATTCTCTTGACTTTAAACTCGTCAGTTTTCTATTGCCTAATCCAAGGAACACTCGTTCCTTGAGAGTGTACTTTTATTCTTTCTGAGCATTAAGTTTTCTTGTCCTTAGTCAAATCCACAGTAAATCTATTTAATCCCTTTTTCTACCCAAATCTATCCTCTTTCCACTAAATTTACTCATTCAAAAACCAAGCTTGTAATGCTTTCATTCCTTATCCCCACATAATAAATTATTTTTCTTTGTGTGTGTGTGTGTGTGTGTGTGTGTGTGTGTGTGTGTGTATGTTACTGAGGATGGAATTCAAGACCTTGTGCTTTCCAGGTAGGCCTGGTGCTGCTGAGCTAAATCCCCAATCACCCCCCAACACAAATTTCTCTTCTTCTGGCTCTATACATCTGTGGGTAGAATCTATGTGAATCAGATGAAAACTTATTGTGAAAATTTTTTCTGCAGTATCAATTATTTCCACCCTAAGATCTTTTATAAACTTTAATTCCCATGATTTACTGTGATATCCTAGGGTAAGTTCATTGATAACCAAACTATTATTTTTTTTTTACTTTATCCACTTCATTTTTCTTCTTCCCACATCCAGATTTGTATCCTTCTCCAGACTTACGATTCCTTCATATGCATCCTGGATTACAAAGGATGGATGTTATGAGGACACATTTAAGCTATAGCATCATTAACCAGAAAAGGGAGCATTCTTCTGGCTCTTGAATGCTTGATGTCATTTTTCAAAGGCCATGTGAATCTGTCTTTCGAGAAGAATGTTAATTCTTGCTTGCCAGATCCATTATCGGTGTTCTCATCTACCACATTTCAAACTAGTTTCCTCCTAGCATTTGTACATAGTTCCTGGAACACAGTGACCCATCATGTCTTAGACCTAGATTGATGGCTCTCCTCTTGTCTAATGACTACCAGTCAGCTTTAATGAGCATAGCTACTTCTTCCCTAGACCAGGCTTTCTTTCAAACTTCTGCATTGAATTTGCTCCTTTAGCATCTTCCAAGATATTCCTTTTCATCCTGTTTTTTTTACCTATTTCTAATATTTTGTTGAAAGCTATACCCTCTATTTCTTAACCAAGACATGTGTTCAGTGATCATTAGTATCTGGAGTTTAAATGTGCCCTTCATAACATTCAGCCTTTGTAATCTGATATAATCTATATAATATTTTACACTAAAGAATTATCTCTGCCATAAATTCTTTTGTGAACCTATTTTCCTGAGGCAACTTCTTAGATTATAAACTATACTTCTTCCCCATCAGGGTTCTCCTGTCCATCTTTGTTGTGGTATGTTGCTCATGGCTCTGTGCCACTGCCATTTTTTTCTGTCTGCCTACACAGCCCACGTGACTGCATCTATTTTCTTGGTTACAGCTATCCTCTGTCAATTTTCAGTTTTTAAAACCTTATTTTGCTATGATTCTGCCTGGAACTCTAGAGTGGCATTTGCAGTGACACATTGCACCCTTTCAACTGGGTATCTCTTAAGTATCTCCAACCTAGGAACCATCATCACCACTTTTATGGCCACCGACTTCCTCTCATACTCACCAGGTAGGACATTTGCAAGACATAATAATTTTTAAGAAAAGAGGTAATGATGGTGGTGACCAATTCCAAAACAAAATAAATAAATGTAAAAATTTCAGTCCATCTGCTTATTTAAGGCTGTCTCAATCAGGCAGAAAGCTCATTAGAAGCTTATTAGCAAGTAAAAGACAGATGCTGATTAGCAAGGACAATATCTACAGGGACAGGCAATTTGTTCAGCTGCTGTTCCTTACTGGAAATGCTTTTCAAGAATATCACCAATCTTTGTTCTTATTTTAAGCTCACAGGCATCTTTCTGATACATAATTAGATCCTGCTCAAACAAAAAGACAGATGTCTGTTATTGTGACAAGGATGCAGTCATTGCTTACTCAAAATTGGCAGTCTAGCTGGTCAATGATTCTCTTGTCAGTTTGTCTGATGTGAGTCAGTCTCTGAGGGTTGGTGAACTTTAGACGAACTGTTCAGATAAAGTTTCTCAACCTGCAAAACTGAAGACTAGACAATGGACTGGAGTGAATAAAAATAAACCATAAACCTGAGAGGTGAAGCCCTGCAAAGGGGGTCAGTCAACACTTCTTGTTTATGTATTTTTAGCTGGATACAGTCTATCATAGACATCTTTATCCCCACACAGTGCATATCTTAGAGTAAAGTGTAAAAAAGATTGCTTATTATTCAGTCTCAGACAGAGTGGAGTTTTCAAAAGAATATTATTAAATGCATCCAAACAATCTATGAATTTCACAAACTGAATTTTTAAGAGACTCACAAAGCTTCCACAGTATGAAAAAAGACTACAAAATTCTAGAACAATGACAACAAAATAGTATATGGGGTGACCAAATCCTTTCTACTTCAAAAATGATACACCAGAGTCAGGGATTTAGCTTAGTGGTTCTGGAGCCTGCCTCACACATATAAGATCCTGAGTTCAATCCCCTCGTACCAAAACAAAACAAAACAAAACAAAAAAGACATATGTAGTTTTAATTGTGAGCTGTGCTGTAGAGCTCATTTCATTTAATTTCTCACTTCAGTGAGTTACATGCTATTACTATTGCTTTGTAGCTGAGGCACACACAGCCTTCAGGCTTAAATAACTTGCCCAGCATACACAAGGAGTGAATGGTAGAAGTGAACTTGAACCTAAAGCTCTGTGGTTGCAATATTGATGTTCTTAAGCACAAAAGATAGTTATATGTTTGTTGTTATTCCAACCCAACAAAAGATTAAAAAAAAAAGTTCTTTGCATTTACACAACTCTAACATTCACTGCTACTATCTTTAAATGTAAATGGCCATCCCACAAGGCAGTCTACCATCTGCTTTAATTTCACGGGAGTTCTGAATGGAACTCTCAGAACAAAGGAACCCTAAAAGGAGAAAGAATCAAGTGAGGATAAAATATATCTTGGTGTTTACATAGCTTGAAAAACAACTTTTCATCCTTCCTTGCTTTCACTGCATGCCACCTTTTGCTATGTACAGGAATGGGGAGCTTCAGGTTTTTAAACCACGTCTAAAATAAAAATATCTATCTATCACGACATAGACCACAAGAATAAATGTATATGTGTAGGTGTATTCTGTTGTACATGTGCCTAAAAATAAAATCACAAGTCCTTATTGAGGTATGGTCTCTGATTGCACTCCATTTTGATAGAGCTGGTTACAACCCACTTTGCTAATTCACATTCTTTCCTCAAGTCACCTTCAAATTAAAATTTTGATCTCACTACAAACTAAAGTAATAGAATTAAGTGGAACGTCTCCAAGGTCTCTCTTTGAGTTGATCACTGATCATCCACCTTCACAAAGGTGATTTCCCCCATCAAATTATCAAGAGAAGTGTGTAGTATGCTTTGTCCTCAGCAGGACCTGTGGCCTCCACTGCCCTCCCACCCTCTTACTCCCACCCAGTTCTCATTCTTGAAGGGCTGCAGTGCTGTCTCTCACTGTCTCTCAGCTGCTTTCCCAGAGGCCTGGCCCCAGCACCGGTCTGTACTGGACAGACTGTCGCAATAGGCCTGCCAGCTGGGCACAGCAGTGTGTGCCCCCCCCCCACAGCATAACCTTACAGGGTGAGACAAGCAAGCACTGTTCACAGTAACATGGATTTCTAGTGACATCTGTTGTTTCCATAGTGCCCCATCCCATTGGATCACTACATCATACTAGTTCTAGTCTGAATTTAATAAAAACACCTTACATTTGAAAATGGAAGCTTTAACTACACGGGGGAGGGGGGACAAAATTATAAATCTCCTGAAAAGAGGATATAAACTTTCTATGTCATTAAGGTGAGGGATGAGGAGAGAGAGAGTCAGTGAGAGACAGTGACAGAGACACAGAAAGAATGAATATGAGAATATATATTTAATTCTAGAGAGAAAAAATTCTCTGGTTCTACTTTTAAAGTGACTGATAAAATCAAAATGTATTGCAAGCTTTAGGATAAGTTCTTAAATCAGAAAGATAATTACCTACAAAATATTTTTGTATGTACTAAATACTCACACCCTGCCACTACTCATATGTATACTATAAAACTCTGTCAAAGCTGTTGTTGAAGGATTTTCAAATGAAGTTTGCACAGTGCATGTAACTAAGGAGTTAATATTCATTGACATATATGTTAAGGGTTTCAAGAGGTCTGTATTTTTCACTTATTTTGTGTTATTATGGGGTACCTGTTTCCACAGACACAGGACCACAGTACACCTACTTACCTTTACCAATGAGATAAAAGTAATGCTTTAAGCGTGTTTTCATTTCGTTACACACTATATTCAAGCAGTATCAGATCATATATATAAATACAAATCAAACAGTTGAAGCTAATAAACAGAAACCACAAGGGATTACCAGCAGGACTGCTTTCATGGATTAAGCACTAGTGAGAAAAGATTATGATCAAAAATTTAAGTACAGTATGAGAATATTAAGGTAGCATTTAACATTTTGCTTGAAAGAAATCACACACCTGTAGGTAATTAAATATCAAGTCATGAAATCCTATGAATTATCTAGCACTAAAGCTTTTCTTTTAACTTCCTTGAGAGCTTTTCTAGTCCAGTTTTCACTGTGAGAAATACTGAGCTAGTTCAATGTGTTCCATAGCATGTCAGACTGTGTAACACTGTGATACGTTAAAATTGGAGAAACTTGTACATAATAACACTATAATAAGACAGAAACCATCAAATTATGATTGCCAATTTTATTGAATATTTTTCAGTTTTTATTGTCTATGGTAAGTACAGTTCTAGTGTTCATGATTAAGAAGCTCTGCTGTTACTATAAATAGTAGATACAAAGTTGGCTACCATGCCTCAGACACACACACACACACACACACACACACACACACACACACACACACAGTACAAGACATGCTTTTGCATGCAAACAGTACTATGCTATTGTAAGAAATGTACTTTCCTTTATTAAAAGCTATTATGCACAATTAGTTTGGATTTTGTTAAACTACCATCAGCTGCATAAACCTGAGAAAGCTCAAATGTCAAGTAATACTGTTTCATACTATTCATTCAGTGGCACTATTACTCACTAAGAAATCTAATTCACTAAGAAATCTAATTCAATTACCTATATTAAAATCACAGATAATATAAAAATAAACATTTTTTGCAAAAACACTAAAACATAAAATCAGAATTCACTAATTTTGATATGCAACATATATTCACCTTCATATTAATTTGTGATGTATATAATACAATGTAAAACAAAATTTAAAAAATGTAACAGAATTCAGCAGCCAAAAATGAATTTATCACTAAAAATCTTGCTGTTGTAATTATCAACTGAACAAAGACAACTTTAAAATTGATAGCAATGCTGATCTTTTCGTTAGGATGCTACTTAAACACTCTATCTCAGAAAAATTCAGATGATAGTATTTGACTTTAAGAAACAATGCAAACGCTTCAGAACTGAGCAGCAATAACTCACTGAGGCAGTTGCCTTTTCCTCCCTTCTTCTCCCTAAACTCTGTCCTTAAATTCAAGGCTGTATCTGTAATGCCCAAACTGGTAGACTACTAAACTAAGAGGTCAGCTCTGAACCAACTATAAGACTTTTGCCTTTGGGACTGAAAGCTCTGACCCTAGTTGAGGACAAAATTCTAAAGTCTCCTGAAAAGATATCACAATTGATCTGATCACAATCTGATACCAAATTGTATCTATGTAGAAAGATGCAATGAAAAGACAAACATGCAAATATATTTTTAGGGAAAATTAAGCACTTATATCATGAAACAGATTTTCATATTTTATCCACCCCAATTCTAAGACTTAAGTTTCAAAATACTGATATGTGAAAAGCATCATGATACACTCATTTTTTCCTTACATTATATATTAGGCAAAATATATCAGTGCAACATATTAATACATCTTTAATAAATATAAATTACATCAGTATGTTGGATCTTTCCGGAAAGTATTTCCATCTGTGCAACTGCAGGACTGTGAGCTTTAATAAATATTATTACAATAGTTACAGTTTGACCAAGCAAAGGTAAAGCTTCTATAGTCCTAATTAGCATTGCACCCTTCAGAATTGCCACTAGTTGTGAAAGTAGTACAATCTGTTGCATCAGCACAGCTCCACATATACTATATGAGTAGAGAGAGAAGACCACAGGTTATGACCTGTCACATCACAACTGCTGACACGTGGGGCATCTTTAGCCAAGGACCAGACTGCAGAGTCCTGGAAAACAGTCGCAGACTGTGTTGCACTTCTGGCTGGCTACTTGGCAAGCTTTGCCACATTGCCTAGATCTCAACCAATGGCTGCCATCCAGCCCTTTCAGTCCATGACGAACGGTCTTCAAAGGTCAAGAGTGCCACAGTTGCCACAGTTCCACCTCACCATGGTCTTAAATCCGAATTCTGATTCCCGTGCTGTATTTCATCTTAGTTTGCATTTATATTTCAGTATAAATACATATTGATGCTTCAAGAGTCAAAAGACCATGATTTCCAAGCAGTAAAAACCCCTCTTGAACTTGGTACTGAAATATTTTTAGCTGGTTTTATTCATCCATATTTCAACAGATTTGTGTCTTTACAATGAAAGTACTTACTCATCTCATCTCATGGCATGAATCAGCATTTCGGCTGATAGCCCACTGCTTCATCCTGACCCTCTATAGACCTTGCCAGATACTTCTCTTGGCCTAGAAGAAGTTGGAAAGATCATTCTTACTACTATGCTGCATATATTCACACATCATTATCCACGCTGTGATGTTTAAATCTAAAAGCAAAATACTCATGAACGGGGACACAGATCAGTAGTAGAGTGCCTAACATGCTCACACCCCAAGGTGCAATCCACATTACTGAGTAAAGAAAATGTAAAAGACATATTTTGGAAGATGCATGGCAAGTAATAAAAAGGCAAAATCTAGTCACTGCTCACTTCCCAAATACAGTTCTCCAGAAGCTGAAAGGATGCATTTAACACATCCCAGGAGTGGATGTCCAGAGACCTACAAGAAAGGAAACTAACTGAATCACATGATGAGGACGTGTTACTGAACTATGTACCATTAGGCTGCTAGTTGAAGTATGGTACTGGCTTTGGAAGTGTCACTTTGCTCAGCTCAACAATATTGATTTTGTTTCACCGAACGTGTGTGTGAAAAGATTAATGCAGGGAATCTGTGTTTGAGTTTGTCTTTCAGGATTCAAAAACAGACAGTATTGTTACAAGAGTCATGAGAAATTGGAAAAAAAACTCAAAATGAGGAAGTGTATGAGGTTTCTTCTAGATTTGGTTTCTATAGTCTTATACATTAAGACTGAACATATAGAGAGCCACTATACAAGGCTAAACAGAGCTTTTAAAAAATTGATCCTCATGGCTGGAGGTTAAGTAAACTGAGGCAACTCTAAGTATTTCATAAATGTTCAAGGTACCCAGGCACTGCAAACCCTTAGTTCTCTGTTCCTGACCCCTAGGGTGCTACAGCATCCTATTTCTTAAACTATAAGGTGCTTTTAAACCAGTTATTTGACTACTAGTTATAAATTCTGATAAATGATTTCATAAGGGAGAGCTTTCACAACTGAAAGTTTTTTGACATTAAACTTAGTTATGCTAACTGTATTCCCTCATTATTCTCATTATATAAAATTTTGACTGTTTTAAGGGCTGGAGATCCATTTATTCTGAGATGGAGAAGAGGAGGGAGAAAGAAAGGGGCTGACAAAAGGAATTAAGATGTGTCTTGTACTAACTCCACACAAGGAGCACAAACATTACGGATTGCAAACATGTACTAATACAAAAGAAGAAAAGGAAATTGTTATAAAGATTGAGATATTTACAAGTCTTTAATTACTGCCTTCCAGAGAATAAGTACAAAATACACTGACCAGTCTTCATCATTTCAGTTATTATTAGTTTGATTGGTACGTTGCACAGTTTACTACTTAGTGCTATGATACTTTAATTTTTTACATTTCTCTTTCCATATACAAGTTTCTTTTCCTTTCAGTGTCAGAATATAAGATTTGCCAACAGGTAAGTTTTCCATTCTATCAACCTATACAAACTTTGCCTCCTCTTTCTTTTCATAATTCCCTTAATCTTTAGACACTTTGAAGCAAAAAGAAACTTTGTCCACTATGATTTGAGAGACATTATTCCAAAAGGCCTTCTATCCATCTCCAGCTTCTTCACTTTTTTTGAGAGTACCAGATTGTGGGCGATGCCCTGCAGGTGACTGCCAACCACACCCCTTCTGAAAATACTGTTCTCCTGCCCCACATCCCTCAATTTGAAAACAATTATTCAACTTCACTCAAACACTAGTCTGTAACTTCACAGTGAGTCTTGTAAAACTGTTTTTACAGATGTTAGCAAGCCCTTGCCTTGGAAAACAAACAAAGTCCTAAGGTCTTGCACAACAGCAGTGCAACAGTAGTACAAGTAAAGGCTCTTTATCTCAGGAAGTCTAACTGGTTTGCGGCATTTACAAGGAAAACAGATGTACTAGGACATCTTCACTGCATCTTCCAGTACAATTATATACTTCAGCCTCACCATCAATATTTAGCACACAATATGTAAGATGGGTTTTCCAGCAATAACTAGAAATTTACCATTTTCAGGCTTTTATGTTTACTGACTTTAGTTTTCTATTTAATTCTCCAGAGAAATGCAGTCAGCTACCATTTTTACTTGCAAGGAACTCAGAAGAGACATTCAGCTCTGACATCTGTTCATTCTTTATTGAATGAACTTTGATATTCTACATTAAATATTTTAAGAATATGGATTTTCAGTTTGTTCATGCCACAGTTCATTAAAAGTGATAAAGTCTGGAGAAATAAAAAATTCAAGTTTCAGATGGCCAGTTTTTTTTTTTTTTTAGAAATTATCGATATCCAAATAGTGTCAGTACTCACGTGTACACACTTTGCAAAAGATTATAAATTTTACAGGTAGAAAAGAAAGTAAATGTTTAACTACGTAGTATTGTTTTATTAAAAAATCAAAAGGGAGACTGAAGATAAACCCAAACAGCCATCTATGGATGTGGGCACTTCCACTTCTATCTTTTTTTTTAATTCTCTGCTCTCTTGCTTTGATTTTTATAACCTTAGTAACAACTCAAAGGGAAGAACAGTACTCGGCTCTGTGAAGCATCCTACCATGTTACAAAGCGAGGTGTCTGGGGATTCTTGTGCCTTCACAAGCTTGTATCTCCATTTTGCTTGAAATCAGATAAAATATTCAGGGTCATGTCTTCACTCTTGGATTGCAAATTTGCCTCACTTCTCCTGGAAGCTTTCCTGGTTGCTCGGGAGAGTCTCCTTCGAAAAGTGTCACCAGCCAAGAAATACAGAATGGGGTCCACGCAGCTGTTGAGACTCGCTAGCCCTCTGGTCACCTGGTAAGTGGCATAAACCCTGTCATTGAAAGCACACATTTCTCGGGTCTGAAAATCTAATCGAGCTCTCAAGTTCATTGTTTTCATCACATGGAAAGGGATATAAGATACAGCAAAAACTGTTAGTACAATGATCACCAGATAAATGGATTTCCTCCTAAGAGGCGAGTTGTCCAGATCTTTGTAAATCAAAGCTCTCACAATTAATCCATAGCAGCCCAGGATCAGTACCAGGGGGACACAGAACATGGCCACGGTGGTGCACATGCTATAAATGAAATAACTTCGGAGATACTCATCTGTCGTGGTGTCATAGCAGGTGATGGTTTTGTTTTTCCGTTCTCCGATTCCGGAGTAGAACAGGATGGGGGAGATGGCTGCCACCACGATGAGCCACACCAGCACGCTGATGTAGACGGCATTCTTCTTCTTGAGCCGGCCCAGGGACTTGAGCGGGTACACCACGCCGCTGTACCTGTGCGCGCTGATACATGTCAGGAACAGGATACTGCCGTACAGGTTCACGTGGAAGATGAAGCGCTGTAGCTTGCACATGGCATCCCCGAAGATCCAGTCCGTCTTATTGAAGTAGTAGAAGATGAGGGCAGGCAGAGTCAGCACGTACAAGAAGTCAGCCAGAGCCAAGTTGAACATGTACACAGAGATGCCGCTCCACGGTTTCATATGGAAAACAAACATCCATATGGCCACGCTGTTGCCCAGAAAGCCAATAATGAACACTAAGATGTAGACGGCCGGCAGGTAGTAGAACTGGAAGCCTGTCTTGGTCAGGGCGCATCGGAAGGAGGCGCCGGCGTCCGCGGTGGAGGCGGCGGTGCCGTTTCCCCAAGGCAAGCTGGGGCTGGCCAAGAAGGGAGAGTCCGTCCCGTTGGGGAAAGCTGGCCACAGCACCTCGGTCATGGTCTACCCCTCCGACTCAGGCAGCAGGTCCAAAGAGCGAACGGAGACCAGAGGGCGAGGATGGCGCGGGGCTCAGAGAGCATCGGAAACGCGGGCTAGAGGCAGGGCTGCCTCTCGGGAGAGGGGGCAGGGGGCTCGCCCACGCCGGCTGCAGGCGCGCCTTCGCCTCGGGCCATGAGATCAGCCCAGATGCAGATCCGCGACCCCGGCAACTTCCCCGTTGGCAGCGCAGAGGTTACACAACAGGGCACACGGGGCACCGACAACTTTCCAAACGCGCTTCCCCGAGGGTCGGCGGTCCTCGCTGCGAGCGCGCCTGCTGCGCGGCGAGGTTGGGCCCAGAGCGCCCCGCCGCGGTCCCGCGGCGCGGGCACAGCCACCTTCCTGCCGCCGAAGGTCAGCCCCGCTCCGGCATCTCGCTTCTCCTACCTCGCAAGCGCCGAGCTGGGCTTCGTGGCGCCGCGTCGCCTCTTCCGGGCCGCCCTCCTCTCTGCGTCAGCCGCCGAGGGCCATCGGGGCGCCGGCCGGTTCCCTCTGGTGTGCGGCCGCCGTCCGCGCGGTCGGGGCGCTCCTGGCCCGGCGCAGTCCGGAACTCTGGGCGCCAGCTGGAGCCGGCTCGGCGGGGGCGGAGCCTGGGCGCCGGAGTCCGAGCGCGAGGGGCGGCGGGGCTGCTCGCCGAGCCCCGAGGGCGCCGCCGGCCGGTGGTCCGGGGCCGCGGGCTCCGTGCAGCCGCGGCTCCCAGGGGCGGACGCGGACGCTGGGCGCTCGGTGGGCGGCGGCGCCAGCGAGCGATTGGCAGTGAGCGCACTTTCGCTCTTCCGCCGGCGACCTTGGCGAAGTGAAGTTGCTGACACACTGCAAACCCTCCGACCGCCCAGAGCCTGCGGCCCGCGCTCGGACGGCCTGCCCGGGCGGAGGGATCCGAGGAC
Source organism: Petromus typicus (assembly GCA_004026965.1). Taxonomy (NCBI): domain Eukaryota; kingdom Metazoa; phylum Chordata; class Mammalia; order Rodentia; family Petromuridae; genus Petromus; species Petromus typicus. The sequence continues at coordinate 17,969 of PVIR01008804.1, read as the reverse complement.
CCTAGCACAGAACCAGGTGTCTACACACTGCAGACGGCCGCGGCCCCGCGGGAACGCCCAGCGCTGAGCGGCGCGTGCTTCGCCTCGCGCGTGTAGGAACCTGCTGCTCCGAGGCGCGCGAGCACCAGAGGCGCGGGGAGGGCGGGCGGCGGGCGGCGGGCGGGCCCCGGTGCCGCTGTCCTGGACTGCCCCACCCAGTCCAGTACGCGTCCTCCTAATTAACTAAATACTGTAGTAATAAACGGACGTCACTAGTAGCGTCATTGTGAGAATTACTAAAGGAGCCTGGTAAAAATCTTATTTGTAAGTTCTGCACGTTGCTTCAGTCCAATTCGATCTGATAGATACCTAATAACCTACTGGACATAGAAGCTCCCAGATCTTCTGGTCCACTGTGTTTAATTAAAGATTAGAGACTGCAGTGAAGAAAAGAAAAAAAAAACCTGATTCAATATCAAAGCTTTCTAGAATGACTAAAATATTGTGTAGTTTTATATACGTGTAAAACCCAATTTCAGCTGCAAAATGATTAAGGTACAGTTTGGAGAGGTGTTACCAATCTTTTTTTTCTGTCAATTAAAAATGATTAGTTGCAATTACCTCCAGTGAGTTTCTTAAACATAAAAAATGACTTCTTTAATTACCACGTTTACTTAAAAACCTGTTTTGTCTTGGACACATTGAAATTTTAGTGTATTTCAAAAAGGAACATGAGAATATTTAATTAAAAACTAATTGAATTGTTTGCGGTTCAGGAAAGTTATTTAAATGGGTCCACATAGGAAAGGAACAAATGTTCCTTGACAAAGTACTAATCAGCGGCATTTTTTATGTATGTAATATATCAACAGCAGTTTTTCTTTAAGACCAAAAAAATTCAAGAGCAGACTGTATACAATACAAAGACTTCTTTCTGGTCCCAAATGTTACATGATATTATTCCCTTAAAAACACTCAGGAAAACCACGATCTCGTGGAAGCTCAATACTAGAAGGAAAATTGTCCACAACGCGCAGAATTATAAACCAGTACAGAGCAGGCCGTGTCCAAGTGCACAGCCCGGCCCACTGATCTGGTATTGAATGGTGGTTAATGGAACAGCTCGAAAGGACAGTGAGCAAGAAAACTGAAGTACATAATTCAGGAAAAAAAAGGCAAAACATTGCTGTTTAAAGAGTCTGGAGTGTATTTCTTTTCAGTCTTTCAATTAAATTATTCCGTAACTCTGAGCCCTAGATGGAACATTTTTATATCGTTTGAAAAGAATGACGCTGCTGGGATGGATGGTCTATTAAGAAGGAAAAGGAAGCATAGACACCCATTAAGAGTTTCCTTTCGGGAGAGTTCGCTGGGTCTTCTCACCCACCCTTTGCTCTCTCCCCCACCCATGTACAACCTAACAAATACATAAGAAGTCCGTTTGCAAATGCATTAACTCATAAATTGAATGTTTCAAGACGTTCATTTAGTCTGAGTGCCTTATCCCCTTCCAGAAAATTTACATTCTTAGGAATTTGGAGGCGGTAGTTACTCTAAGGGCAACAGAGATGTTTTTTTCTTCCTTTTAGAAGTGATGTTAGATTCATACGTTGTAAGCACTGTTTTCATATTCAGCTTGTGTACATACATATTTACACATATGTTTAAGTCATAAATCAAAGTTTTGTCTCTAGTAATTACTTATTATAACTTTTTGTAAACTTTTTTTTTTAAATTGGTTTTATTGGTACATTTTATATACACATTAGGAGCACAATCGACAGTGAGAATTCATACCAATACATGACAAGACTCAATTCTCATTTTTTCCTATTCCCCTGTCCCCCACAAACTCCACCCTTTATATACACAAGCTTTGTTTTCTTTCTTTTACTATCATTTTTTTTCCTTTCCTTTCTTTACTTTCTGGAACTTTGAACAAGTTTTAATGCAGGTAGAAGAACATCACCTAAGACCTCATAATACTCCTGTATTTATTTATATTTGACTGTCAGTACTTTAGATACTGACCTAAAAATATGCTCCAGATATTTGAATGTTTACTTCACACACTCTGTGTCAACTTGTTTTGTATTGAAGAAAGAACATGTTGGGGCCCACATACTAACAAGTATGACTCTTTGGCATGCTAAGTATCCTGAACCGAAAGAACTCCTCAAAGGCAAAGTTTCTCCTTGACCTTCTGCTCCTCTGTGTCTTCCTTCATCTCCCCTGCCCAAGTAAATCATGGAAACCAAACTTCCTCTTCCCAAAGGTCGCCAGTAGGTAATAGGGTATCACTCCCACCAAGCCAGCCTAACAAAGATCACTTCACCTCTCTCACCTGAGACTGATTCCAGAGGGATTCTGCCTCTGTCTGAGAGGCAGAATGCAACACAGGAAGGACAAAAAGCATTTGCACAGACAGAGCTTGTCCCTTGTTCTTCTCAGGGTATTGTCCTGAGATCATACCCTTTTCGCCCAATCACACTGCTACATACAGTCAATGTTACCACACTTTCCATCTATACAGATAGGAGTTACCTATCATCAAGAGATACAAAATTCACTTGACACCCAAAGAGCATTATCTGCTTTAATCTTTGAAAATATTCTATGCCAATAGTTGACAGTTACATCTCGATTTTGTAATTGATGAAATAAAATGTAGAAACTATGAGTAATTTACCCATTGGCACACCCTAGAAATGGAAATTTAAGCAGGCCCACAATCTCTAAAGCCTGTACATTTAAGCACAATCCTGTGACAAATACAGAGGACGCAGGTAGGAAAGTTTAATTTGTAAGTGGCCCATACAGCTTGAGTGTAAAAGGAATTATTCTCATTCACCAGCTAACAAGATGAACCAGACCTTGAGGGAATGTTTTTCAGAGTGTTTCAAAAGTTCCCTAAGTCTTTTACTTGTCCACATCAGCTTTATAAATATAGATAAATAGATGATTTATTGATAGATAGATGAACAGACAGATTGAGAAACTGAACCAGTCAGCTACTAGAAGTCATATCTGTTCAGGCTTAGGCTCAAAAACAAAACGTGTTTTTCTTGTGTTGATGCAAATTCTCCCCCACCTCAAAAAAATCTTATCTTTCTTTAAAGTTATAAAAAACCTAAAAATCACAAAGATGGGAAGATCATTAAAAATTATAGATGAGAGCCACAGGCAGAAAAACAGTCTCTGATAAATATAAAACTTCCAAACTTTAAAGAACAGGAAATATGAGCTTTGAATAAATATATACCATACCAAAAATGCTAAGCCTAATCCTGGTGAGGACATGGAAGAAGCAAAAGCCAGTGGACACTGACTGATTTTGCAGATGAGAGACAGTGATTCCCGATCTAGGAACTTGGGGATCCATTGGTGAATCTTCTAATTGCCAAGACATAGTCTGATCCACACCTAAAAAAATGAGATTATCCCCTTTCCACAAAGAAGATGAGAGAAAACTAGGAGAACAATGAAGTCTGAGGAATTCCCAACAGATGTCTTCCAACAAAAGCAGGAGGAAAAAGATGGTGAAGGTGGTGTAGCCCTGGAAAGGGAGCACACTGAGAAAGAATGAGAAGCATGTGCTGCGTCAGGAGGACCCAGCTGCTCGTGTAAATCATAACCCTGTCATGGATCCCATTCGGCTTCCCGAAATGAGTTTCATTAAGAGTTGCAGCGGGTACAGGAGACAGCACAGGACAGTAAGTTGATCTGAGGTTGGAGGGAAGAAAAGGGTAGAGGAAACCAAAAGAGCCAGGAGGTCAGGAAGAAGAAAAAGGAGGGACAAAAAGGGAAGAAGGAAATGAAAATGAAAGGGAGGGGGACCAAAGAAGATGGAGGCGCTGGAGGGGAAACAGTGGGCGGGACCCACAGAACATGGAAGCAAGATACTGGAACATCGCTGTTTTATTCATTAGTGTACTCTGGGTGATTGGGAGATACACAGAGTCTGGGTTATGGCAAGAGAGCACAGGCTACATGAGCCTGTGGGAAATCACAGTCCTGTTCAGTATTGTCCCTTGGTAGCTGACATTGAGCTAGGTTTTCTATTTCTACCAAGCCTTTGAAAATCCCAGGCTAAAAACTCTTGAAGACATTGGCTTAGGGAAAGGCTTCATGAACAAAACTTCTATAGCACAGGAATTGGCTGAAGAAATCAACAAATGGGACCTCATTCTTTTAAAAAGCTTCTGCACAGCAAAGGAAACCACTAACAGTGCACACAGGCAACCAACAATGTGGGAAAAAAATCTTTACCAGCTGTTCCTCAGATAAAGGGCTACTATCTAGAATATATAAAGAGCTCAAAAAAATCAGCCTACCCAAATTTAATGACCCAATTCAAAAAAGGACATCTGAAATGAAAAGATATTTTTCAGAGGAAGAAGTAAGAGCAGCTAAGAAGCATATGAAGAAATGCTCGACATCATTAGTCATTCGAGAGATGCAGATGAAAACAACATTGAGATTCCATCTCACTCCACATAGAATGGCTGCCATTTCAGAATCAGCCAACAGCAAATGTTGGCGAGGCTGCGGAGAAAAAGAAACCCTTCTCCACTGTTGGTGGGACTGTAGACTCCTACAACCCCTGTGGAAATCAGTTTGGAGAATCCTCAAAAAGCTAGGATTGGAGGTCCCATTTGACCCTGCCATTGCCCTGCTGGGTATTTACACACAAGAATTAAAAGACTCATATTACAGTGACATGTGTGCACCCATGTTTATAGCAGCCCAATTTGTGATTGCTACATCTTGGAAACAACCCAAGTGTCCATCAACTGGAGACTGGATAAAAAAGCTGTGGTTCTTCTACAGAATGGAGTATTACTCTGCCATAAAAAATGATAAATTTGAATCATTTCTACTTAAATGGACATACCTTGAGGATATCCTCATAAGTGAAATAAGTAGGGCACAGATAGGTACATATCGCATCTTTTCTCTGGTATGAGAAAATAAAGATGTAAATGAGTCCTAGCATTGTGTTATATATTGTGCAATAGAAAATGCTCAATGTAAAATAGGGTGAAAGGGGAAAATGTTTATATTGTAACAAAGTAAGGAAACAAATTTTATGTATATGGGGGATGGTAGGTTGGGTAGAGCTATGGGAAAAAATGAGAATTAAGTTGTGTCTTATACTGGTACAAATCCCCATTATGGACTGCAATCATGATGTGTATATTTAATGTACCAATAAAGATAATAATAATAATAATAATAATAATAATAAAGAAAATCCCAGGCCACCCGTAGAAAGCTCTTATTCAAGAGAACTGCTTTCTTATATTCACTTGATAAGTATCACACTTCTTTTCCTCATTGAAGTGAATCCTTAGGCTCCCTGTTCTTGAGTCTTTTATAATACTTTCAAAAACATCTTTTTTTTAAATCCAGAATTTAAGATTCTAATTCTGACTTATAGCTTCAGTTTCTCTCTAGTGAGCTTTGTCTGAGAAATGTCTCTACACTTTCTTTCTGACCTTCTCATTGAAAGAGAGCTGTATCCTAGAACATTTATGATAAAAGATTGTGAATTCTATATTATATGCCAGTTTTTGTATGACTTCTTAATAGTTGTTTCTTAAACAGCCCAATAATTATTTATAAAGCCTGTGAATCCATAAATACCTTTAAAGTAAGGTACACAAATCTGAGATCTTCAGCTAAACACCATCGAGAATTTCCATGGCAACCCCCAAAAAGAATACGACATTATTTGAGAGTTATTTTTGAGTGTTATATCCATAGTCAAATAACTAAGGACTTGTGATACATTTGTATTTTCCATTATGTGAGCTACATTTCAAATATGCAAATGAAAATCATGGGTGATAATAACCCTGCTTTTTCTGATGTAGAGTTTCCTCTCCCATCAGCTTACCCTTCATATGTTGACCTTAATTACATCCTGAGGTGTCAGACTTCCCAAGATTAAAGTCATACCTGCTATTGTCACATTTTAGATTGCAAATTTGGCTCTTCTGAGAACTGGTAATAAGTTTTCACTAGTAACACATAAAATGTGGGCAAGTTTTACATAGGTGAATATTATATCTACTTTTATGAGTTATTCACACATTCCTTTTAGCTGAGATTTTATAGAAATCCTCTGAAGATGGCCTACTGTCAGCTTTCCTACAACAAATCAAACTTCACATCCTATTCTGAAAATATGTCATGGTGGCCAAAATATGTGCACAGAGAGTCAAGCTGCTAAAGAGAAATTGTCCCATCAAAGTTGGATTCATTCCAGCGATGCAAGGATGGGCCAATATACATAAATCAATAAATGTAATACACTATATTAACAGACTCAAGAACAAAAACCAAATAGTCATCTCAATATGTGAAGAAAAAGTGTTCAACAAAATCCAGCACCCATTCATGATCAAACCCCTAAAAAAATTGGTATAGATGGTTTTATCTCAAACTGATGAAAGCTATTTAGGGGAAAACAACAGCCAACATCATACTAAATGATCAAAAACTGGAACCTTTCAAACAAGACATATATCCACTATCACTCCTCCTGTTCAATATAGTTTTGAAAACACTATCCACAGCAATTAGACAAGAGAAATAAAAGGAATAAAGCCAATTAATGGAGAAGTTAAACTATCATTATTTGCTGATGACACAGTACTCTATCTGGAACTAAAAACTCAGCCAAAACACTGCTAAATTTAATCACTAGATTTAATAGCATAGCTGGATACAAGGTCAACAACACTCAAAACTCAGTAGCCTTTGTATACATGAACAACAGACTCACTGAAAGAGAAATCAAGTAATCAATTCCTTTCACAAAAGTATCAAAAAAATGAAATACCTGGGAATCACCTTAACAAAGGAAGTGAAATATCTCTATTCTGAAAACTACAGCATTCTGGAAAGCAATATCAAAGAGGATATCAGAAAATGGGAAGACATCCTTTGTTTCTGGATAGGAAGAAGCAATATCATCAAAGTGGCCATACTGCTAAAACTATTCTATAGATTCCTGCAATATTGATTGAAATGCCAACAGCATATTTCACAGGTTTAGAGAAAATAATCCAAATATTCACCTGGAACCACAAGAGACCTAGAGTACCAAAAGCAATCCTAGGCCACATGGTCATGGCAGGGGTTATCACAATCCCCAACCTGAAACTATACTACAAAGCTACTGTGATTAAAACAACATGGTACTGGCAAAGAAACAGACCTAAATATCAGTGGAGCAGACTAGAAGATCCAGAAACAAATCCAGATATACTTAGCCAACTCATCGTTGACAAAGGAGGAAAACACCCTTACTGCAGGAAAGATAGCCTCTTTAACAAATGGTGCTGGAAAAACTGGGTTTCAACTTGCCAAAGATTAAAGCTAGATCTATCTTTTCCTCCACGCAGTAAGCTAAAATCAAAGTAGATTAGAGATCTAAATATTAAAACAGAAACACTAAATCTGCTGGAAAATAGGTTAGGTAGAACTCTTGAAGACGTTGGCATAGGGAAATACTATACGAATAAAATTTTAACAGCATGGGAACTAGTTGAAAGACTCAACAAATAAGATCTCATCTTATTAAAAAGCTTCTGTACAGCAAAAGAAATCAACAACAGAGCAAAAAGACAATCTATGATATGGCTAAGAATTTTACCAGCTGTTTATCAGACAAAGGACTACTATTTCGAGTACATAAAAAACTTGAAAAAAAAATTTCTCTCCTCTAACTTAAAGACCCAGTTCAAAACTGGGTATCTGAAATAAGCAGATATTTTTTCAGATGAAGAAGTAAAGGTAGCTGTGAAATATATGAAGAGACATTCAACAATGCTCATCACTGGAGATATTCAAATGAAAACAATACTGAGATTCTATTTCACTCTACAAAGAATGGCTGCTGTCATGAAATCAACCAAGAATAAATGTTGGTTGGTTATGGGGAGGCAGGAACCGTAGTCCACTATTGGTAGGAATGTAAACTGGTGTAACCACTATGAAGATCAGTCTGGTGATTCCTTAAAACACTAGGTCTCAAGGTCTCATTAGACCCTGCTATTCCCCTGCTAGGTATATGCATGAAATAATTAAAAGTATCATTCTACAGTGACATATGTGCATCCATGTTTATAGCAGTCAAACTTGGAAACTGTCCAAATGCCCATTGGCAGAGGAAAAGATGAAGATTTTTTTAAATAAAATGCAATATTACTATGCCATAAAATGATATATTTGAGTCATTTATACTCAAATGAGTATATCTTGAAGCCATACTCATGAGTGAAATAAATAGATAACAGATGTATGAATACCATGTCTTTTCTTTAGTATGAAAAACTAAAGGTGTAAGTAAATGTCAAAATATATGATGGGTGATGTGAACTAGGAAGAAAATGTGCAAAAGGAAAAGGACAGGTAGGGGAAAATAAAAAATTTGATAGTTAAATAAAAACTAAACAAAGCTTATGTATATAGGAGGTGGAGGTTGTAGAAAAGGGGAAAAATGAGAATCAAGATGTATCATGTACAGGCAAAAATTCTCAAAGTTGAATGTAATCAAAATGCACATATAAAATATACCAAAACATCAATTTTTAAAAAATTATCAGTGATTAAAAAAAAAGTTAGGATCATTTACTGGATAATGGCCAAATCTATTTTGTGTCAGTGTTCCTATCAAAAAATTTTTACATTGAAACATAGTATTGAAAATGTTCTCATGTATATAACGCATTGAAACTGTGTAGTACTTACAAAATGTAAATTAAATTATAGTAAGTATAATGATTGTTTATAATATGCTTATCTTTTATCTTAATGAATATATCTTGATAAAACATTTTTATGCAAAACAAAATCTGTCACAACCAACTTACACTAATAAAATGATGCTATTGGAAGCATCAGGAATGTGAGTTTCACCAAAAAAGTGAGCAGAGGAAGTTGAAAAGCCAAGGTTTTGTTTACTTACTCCACTTTTTTTTTTTTTTTTTTTTGAGACAAAGTCTCACTCTATAGTTCAGGCTGGTCCTGAGCTCATGGGGATTACAGGCGTGAGCCTCCACCACACCCAGCTACTTTCTCTACTTTATACACAAACAGTTACTATCACTGCCTTTCACTAGTGAATTATTTCTTCCTCACTTTCCTTCTTTACCTCCCTTCTTTGTCTTCCCCTGCCTTTTTTCTCTCTGCTGATCAGTTTTCTCTTTCTCTGTAGATATGACTCAACATAGCAACTCAAAACTCGTCTGGCATGTTCCCAATGATAAATTCCTGAGGAAAGACTCTTCATGGCATGCACTCTGGCCTGGGAGAGAATGGGATGAGGGGCCAAGTGATCATTGCCTTCCTCCAACACTAGGAAACAGACTCCAGAAAAATTTTTTTTAAAGAGAGGAAGGAATTACTTCTTTAAAAAAGGGACATTTAGGCAAAGAGAATGTATTCAAGGAATGAAATTATTATCATGTTAGATATCAAAGACAGTGTGACCATGAATGTGATTGGGCAAGAGGAGAAGGGAGGAGAATGAGTTTCAGGAAACTCAATACGACAAGCAAATTCCAAAAGCCTGGAGTTGGGGGGCTGTGCCTGTGGTTATGCAGGACCTGTTAAAGAGAAGTATTTAAGATTCTTTTGTCTAACTTTGGAGAATGATAATGAGAATTTACTACCAGTGAAAGAACTCAAATAGAGGTCTACAGAGACAACAAAAAAAACTGAGCAGAAGGAAAGAACTAAGGAGAGACAAAGCAAGATGATCATCTCATCTGATTGGTCTTTGGTAAAGGAAAAAGGAGAAAAATAGGATTGAATGAAAAGAATCTGTATTTCTACTGGGAAAATGGAAAAGTTGTGAGGTTCTGCTTTCATCACAGAAAGTATGTCATTCCTCCTGGGACCCAAGTTATTAATTTGTTTGGGAAGAACCCCAGGGACACATTTACACTAATTCATGTCCCTGGGAATAAAGAATTTGACATGAGCTGTAGAGCAGAGAGAAATTGAATTTGGTTTAGAGAATGAGTGCCTTAGGAAAAGGAAAGAAGCAAGGCTGGAAAAACTACGTAGTGGTGTGATTACATTAATCAGGCATGGTTAAGTGTTCAGGGATGAAATTACTACTGCAAGAGACCTCACTGCTCACTTCAGCAGGACATTATGAGACATTTGCATCACCAATAAACATGGCGTGGCAGACTGATGAGGGTTTGGATTTGAAAATCCATGTGTGAAGGACGAAGTGGGATGGAGAGAAGCTGAGTTTAGCTACTCATCTAATTATTTTTATTTGGAGACAGGCAAAGATTATTAACAGTGTGAGGAGACTCAGAAATGTGTCATGGATAGACTAATTAACAAGATGGAAAGCAAAATATGATACATGGTTGTTCTGCAGAAGAGAATCATGATTGCAATATTTACCCAAGAGTATATTATATTCAATGAAGGGTTAAAAAGAACTAAGTTGGAACTCTGCTCAAAATGAGCACAGGGCTGTAAAAAGAAGATAAATAACAGGCATCTCAAGAACAGAGGGTAAATAAAGCCACTGTATCTCAGGCTGTGGAAAGGAAAAGGCCAAAGAAAACACATGTAGTAGTAGGATAAACAAGAGGTAGCCATGGTATGAGGACAGAGATAAGCTCTACTAGTTTCATGAAAGACAATTGGTCCACACAACTTAGTACTAAGACATGAGAAAGAGAATGAAACACATTTATTTTTCTTCAAGAAGAGAAACACTTGAGAAAGCAAACATGACTTCTTGAAGCTTTAAATACGCAATATTTAATATATCAAATACTGTATGAGTATATGGGCATAATTAGCACATAGGACAATGATATATGAGGAGGCGTATAAGGAAATGAACTATAACTCTTTAGGCAATGAGGAGAGTCCAGAAAATGAAGAAAGGGAGGAAGAATGGTAAAAGAAAATTATTTATCAGACTAATCTTTAAGGGTTTCTAAACATCCTACAAATCTAGATAAAACAGAACTCAAAGTTCCAAAGTATAGTAAAAATGTCTCAAGGCCTCTGAAATGTGATTATAGCTTCTGGAAAGGAAAAGCTTACATGAAGTGTGATCCTGCTACCAAAGCCTCCTAGAGTGCTGGTGTTACACACAGGTACCACCCACCTGGCTCAAACTGGGTTGTTTTTGAGACAGAATCGCTATGTAGATGAGGCTGGTCCTGAACTCAGCCTGAAACTCAGCAATACTCCTGTCTCTGTCTTTCTGGTGCTGTGATTACAGGTGTGAACCACTACACCCTGCACTGTGGTTTGTGGTACTGATTCCTGGTGGGCATGAGTCACTAGCCTGGAATCTTTTCTCTGGTATGTGGTTACCAAGGATCGAATTACAGACTGTGCGCTTACAAGGAAGATGCGGGAACCACTGAGTTAAATCCCTGGTCCAGGCTCCAGTTCTCTTAAGAGCAACAAGTTTCCAATAATATCATTTCATGGAAAGAAAACTGAGGTCTATTGGCATTATTACATGTGAAACACTAACACAATACCAACAGCATACAAAAAGTACAGAAAAATTAAATAATTATGAAGTATTTAAGAGAATTCGTGACTTATGTGCAGAATTTGTGACAGCTAAATCTTGGAAACAACCAAAATGTTCATCAGCTGGAGACTGGATAAAGATGTGGTTTGTTTATAGAATGGAGTATTACTCTGCCATAAAAAATGATAAGACTGGGTCATTCATACTCAAATGGATGTACCTTCAGGACACTCTCATAAGTGAAATAAATAGGTCACATATGTGTAAATATCGTATCTCTTCTCTGGTATGAAAAAATAAAGATGTAAATGAGTTCTAGAATATATAGTGGGTTGTGAACTAGAATATATTTAAAAGGATATGGAGTATAGAGGTAAGTAACGAGGGAAAAATAATGTGATGGTAATTTTTTAAAAAAAGGAATAAAGTCTATGTATATACGGGGGCAGGGTATAATAGGGTGGATAGGGAAATCGGAAAAAATGAGAATTAAGTCATGTCATAACATAATGGTACAAATTCTTAATGCTGAATATGACCATGATGTATATATATTATGTACCAATAAAGGTTTGAATTTTAAAAATATCCCAGCACATCCGTTAAGTTTAAGTTATGAAACTGAATCATGTAAATAATATTCTTTTACCTACTCACAAAGGCAAAGCTCTCATATCTGAACTTATTCTAAAAATTTATACTCAACATTCTCTGATCAGAAATTCTCAGAAATAAATCAATATAGTACGTGGCTTATGCAGTTCTAAAGTAATTTTTGAAATGAATTTAAACAATCAAATAGCAGAATTCATAGGTAACTTATCAAATTAACATAATACTTTAAATTTAATGAAGTGAAATTATTGAAATGCTGAAGACAGTAAGAAATAAAAGGAATGATTCTTAAAATACATCACTACACTCTACCAAGACTGATAATAGAAACAAAGCATAAAGAAGAAAAATATCTGTTTAAATGGAAGATATAAGGAAGATAGAGACAAATTGGATATCAGAAGTCATGAAGGTTGTCTTTGAAGATATGCAGAATTAAGCCAAGCACTTAAGTGTATAGCAGTTCTTCACAGCCATATCTTCAATAAGATAACTTTAATGGTTATAAAGATAATAAATATTTATAAAGATAAATATTTAGTGTGTATTTACTATGTCAGGCCCACAATACTTTGCTTTTTATGTAAGTTTTGAGCGAAATTAAAAAATAATTGCCTTCTGAAGAAACAGTTTCACAGAAATGAGAAACAATAAAAGAAAATATAGAAGACAATAAAGACATTGAACAGAAATAAAAATCATAAAAAGGAAAATCAAAATATTTACCCAAAATCATTTGTACAAAAAAGCTACAAGGTAAATAAATAGCCAAAAATTAGAAGCTAATACATTTGGTGATGAAGATATGAAAGAACCTATGAATAGTGGACAACGTTGATGTGCTGTGCTGAAAATTTTTTAGGAAAGCAAGAACTGATTAAAACCAGTATGGGAAAACATGCTAGTTCCAAAAAAAGAAGATGTAAGAATAAAGTATTGAATAACAAGATGCACTGTAAAAGCATTTGGGGATATACATGGCTGCAATACACAGAACTGTAGAAAGGGAATTGGGAAGAGTGGGAGAGATGAGGATTCTTTAAAAAAATATATTGGAGCCCACACCAGAAGAGCGCCCAGGGACTGAGGTTAGCAGCGGGCGGCTCGGGAAATGGTGACTGTGCCACCGAATCTGCCCTGGGGTTGGAGCTCGCTGGCCTCCAGGCCTACGCCAGAAGAGTGCCCAGAGACTGAGTTTAGCAGCAGACGGCTCGGGAAATGGCGACTGTGCCACCGAATCTGCACTGGGTTTGGAGCTTACTGGCCTCCAGGCCCACGCCGGAAGAGCGCCCAGGGAGTGAGTTTAGCAGCAGGCAGCTCAGGAAAGGTTGACTGCGGCCCCGAGTCTGCGTCACTGAATCTGCGCCAGAGTTGGAGCTTGCTGGCTTCCAGGCCTACGCCAGAAGAGTGCCCAGGGACTGAGTCTGGCAGTGGGCGGCTCGGGAAACGGCAACTGTGCCACCGAACCTGCGCTGGGGTTGGAGCATGCTGGCCTCCAGGCCCACACCAGAAGAGCACCCAGGGAATGAGTTTGACCTTGGGCGGCTCTGGAAATGGTGACTGCGGCACCGAGTCTGCGTCACTGAATCTGTGCCAGGGTTGGAGCTTGCTGGCTTCCAGGCCTATGCCAGAAGAGCGCCCAGGGTCTGAGGTTAGCAGGTCACAGTCTGACTTTCTCCACAGTAACTGCAGAAGCACATCCAGTCAGCTTGTATTGGTGAGTAGGTGGGCCTGTTGGAACAACAGCCCCTACCATTGCAACTGCACAGGGCCTACAGCCTACTGGCCTCCAGGCCGACTGCACAAGTGAACGCAGAGACTGTATTGCTGAGCAGGTAGGCCCATTGCAACCTCAGACAGGGCCATTGTAGCAGTTCAGGAGCTACAGTCTCCCTGCCTCTAAAGCAGACAGGAGAAGGTGTTCTAACTGTATTGATTGAATGCCTCATATGGTGTGCCAGAATGAGGGGTTTTTTTTAGGTCCCAATACAGACTGCAAAGAACAAGCCAGGAAACACTCTTATTTTAAGGTTCCTAAGTATTAGGAGGAAAGTGACTTGCAACAAACAGCATCAGAAGACAGGGCATGTCAGAAATGAGGAAACACTCTAAGTCTCAGACACAAACATCCTCACCTCCAATTAACACAGGGGGAAGGGAAATAGAGAAGTATGAAGCCCAGTCTCCAGGGCCCTCGGAAATGGTAACCAAAGCAGAACTAGTAAAATGGAAATCAGAACTGATCTCTGGCATGAAAGCAGAGATACTGGACACTGTCAACATGATGATTAATAAAGCTAAAGAGGAAATCATGGAGTTGATAGAATCCAAGACAGCAAAAGCAATGGAACCTTTTAAACACCTACAAGCAGAAGTCCAGGAAATTAAGAAAGAAAATAAAAGTTTGCGCAACAGAATGAATTTGGCAGAAGACCGAATTTCAGACCTAGAAGACAGGATCTCAACCAATGAACTGGAAAGACATAATCTATGGAAAAAACTAAACGATAATGAAAAGTCAATCCAACAGCTCCTAGATGATTAGAAGAGTAACAAAAGATTGATTGGAGTCACTGAGGAAGCAGGAGACAATGCTAAAGACATCAAAAAGCTATTCACACAGATAATGGCAGAAAACTTCACAGAAAAAGGTAAACAATTGGACATACAAATATATGAAGCATACAGAACACCACATAGCCGTGACATGAAAAAGTCTACACCTAGGCATATCATCATAAAAGTCCCAGATATCCAAAAAAAAGAATGAAATATTGAAACCAGCCAGAGAAAAGAAAACAGTTACATTCCAAGGGAAGCCCGTCAGGATCACAGTGGACTTCTCAATTCAAACACTCAATGCAAGAAGAGCCTGGAGTGAAGTCTTTCAAACTCTCAAGGAAAACAACTTCCATGCCCTAAAGGAAAACAACTTCCAACCAAGACTGATGTATCCTGCAAAACTATCCTTCAAAATTGATGGGGAAATAAGACACTTTCATGACAAAGAACACATGAAAAATTTCACAAATATGAAACCTGTGCTCCAAAACATTTTAAAGAATATCTTGGAGAAAAATAAGAAAAGTTACAAATCCATGAGACATAACCGAGTCAACCCATGGGACGAAAAAGGAAACTGATTGTGAAAGGGCAGAAGTAGAATAACACAGCCAAGAACAGGAAAACATGGCAGCACTAAATTTACCTCTATCAGTCATAATGATTAATGTCAATGGACTCAACACGCCAATTAAGAGATACAGACTGGCAGAGTGAATCAAAAAACAAGATCCTACAATCTGCTGCATACAAGAAACACACCTAATTCAGAAAGAAACCCATGGACTAAAAGTGAAGGGGTAGAAAACACTACTCCATGCGACTGGAAACAGCAGAAAAGAAGGAGTGGCGATTTTATTTGCAGAAAAAAGAGACTTCAAGCCAAAGCTGATAAAGAGAGATAAAGATGGACACTATCTTTTAGTTCAGGGAAAATTCCAAGAGACATAAATCACAATCTTAAATATCTATGCTCCAAATTCTAATGCACCCAACTATATAAAACAAATATTAACGGACTTGAAAAACCAGATAAACTCCAATACACTAATAGTAGGGGACCTCAATACTCCACTGTCACAAAGAGACAGATTGACTGGACAGAAAGTCACTAAGGAAATCCTTGAGCTCTACCAGACTCTTCAGCAAATGGACTTAATAGATGCCTACAGAGTATTTCACCCCACAAAGTCAGAATATACATTCTTCTCAGCTATTCATGGATCATTCTCCCAAATAGACCATGTTCTCATTCATAGAACAGGTTTAAGCAAATATAAAGGGATTGAAGTTATCCCTTGTATATTGTCAGACCATAGTGCCCTGAATTTGGAGCTGAATAGAAAAGGGAATAACAGGATCTTCAAAAACACATGGAAAATGAACAACATTCTGCTGACCAACCAACGGGTCACAGAAGAAATTAGAGAAGAAACTCAGCAGTTCTTACAACTAAACGATAACCCCAGTACAACATATAGAAATTTATGGGACACAATGAAAGCAGTCCTACGAGGAAAATTCATAGCAGTGAAGGCCTACATCCAGAAAACGGAGCAAGCTCAAATAAACAACTTAATGCTCCACCTCAAGCAACTAGAAAGAGGGAGCAAAACAAACCCAAAGCTCACACTAGGCAAGAAATTATAAGGATCAGGGCCGAAATTAATGCAATAGAAACCAAGAAAATGGTTCAAAGAATCAATGAATCGAAAAGTTGGTTCTTTGAGAGGATAAACAAAATTGATAGACCCTTAGCCAACCTCATTAAAGAAAGGAAGGAAAAGGCTCATATCTATGCTATTAGGAATGAGAACGGAGAAATTACTACAGCCCCAGAGGAAGCCCAGAGGATAATAAACACCTACTTTGAAAATTTATACTTCAATAAAATGAAAAATGTAGAAGAAATGGATAGATTTCTAGACACTTATGAACTCCCAAAGCTGAATAAAGAAGATATAGAAATGTTAAATGCCCCAATAACAATCTGTGAAATTGAAAATGTAATTAAAAACATGCCAACATAGAAAAGCCCTGGACCTGACGGTTTTACTGCTGAATTCTATGAAACTTTTAAAGTTTTAGTTAGTGCCTCTACTTCTGAAACTCTTCAGTGAAATTGAAAAGAAAGCAATACTTCCAAACTCATTCCTGGAAGCAACCATTACCCTGATTCCAAAGCAGAGAAAGACCCAACCAAAAAAGAGAACTATAGGCCAATATCTCTAATGAATATCGATGCCAAAATCCTCAATAAGATACTATCAAACAGAATACAGAGAATTATCAAAAAGATTGTACACCCTGACCAAGTTAGATTCATCCCAGGGATGCAAGGATGGTTCAGCATACGTAAATCAATCAATGTTATACACTATATTAACAGGCTTAAGGACAAAAAACGTATGGTCATCTCAATTGATGTAGAAAAAGCGTTTGAGAAAATACAATACTTATTTATGTTCAAAACTCTACAGAAGTTTTGGAATAGATGGTCTGTATCTCAAACTAATAAAAGCTATCTATGAGAAACCATCAGCCAATATCATACTAAATGGTCAAAAATTGAAACCTTTCACACTAAGATCAGGAACAAGATAAGGGTGTCCTCTCTCACCACTTCTGTTCAATATAGTTCTGGAAGTATTAGCCATACCAATTAGGTAAGAGAAAGAAATAAAAGGAATAAAGACTGGAAAAGAAGAAGTTAAATTGTCATTATTTGCTGATGACATGATACTCTATTTAGAGGATTCTAAAAACTCAACTAAAAAACTACTGGACCTAATCGCCAATTTTAGCTGTGTAGCTGGTTACAAGGTCAACGTTCAAAAATCAATAGCCTTTGTATACACAAACAGTAGACCAACTGAGATAGAAATTGGTGATTCTGTCCCTTTCACAGTAGCACCCCCAAAAATAAAATACCTAGGAATCAGTCTAACAAAGGAGGTGAAAGTCCTCTACTCTGAAAACTATAGCACTCTGCAAAAGGAAATAGAAGATGATATAAAAAAATGGAAAGACATACCTTACTCCTGGGTAGGAAGAACCAATATTGTCAAAATGGCTAGACTCCCAAAACTACTCTACACACTCAATGCAATCCCGATTCAAATCCCAACAGCATATTTCACAGATCTAGAGAAAAAAATTCAAACTTTCATCTGGAACCACAAAAGACCTAGAATAGCCAAAGCAATTCTGAGCAACAGGGGCATGGTGGGGGGTATCACTACTCTGAACCTGAAACTATACTATAAAGCCACTGTGA
>PVIR01008803.1:0-55560 GCA_004026965.1 Petromus typicus | reverse complement strand
TTCTTTTTTTTTTTTTTTTTTTTTGAGACAGAGTCTCGCTTTGTAATTCAGGCTGGCCTTGAGCTCAGCTTCAAACTCACATCGCAACAATCCTCCTGCCTCTGCCTCCCGAGTGTTGGGATTACAGGCATGAGCCACCATGCCCGGCACTGTGGTATGTGGTACTGATTGTTGGTGGGCGTGAGTCTCCACGCTCAGTATTGTATGTGGTTACTGGGGGATCGAACCTGGGTCCTTGCACTTGCAAGACAGGTGCCGGAACCACTGAGCTAAATCTCTGGCTCCAAACTATCTGTTGTTAACTTTCAACCCACGCTAAAGTGAGGCAGCCTTGATCCATTTATAGAAATGACAACTGCATAGCTTTATACATAAAAAGGCAATGTAGGAAATACTAAGGTGAGAACTAATACCTTAAAAAGTACAAAGGAAGTTTTTAGATCTTAAGTCTTCAGCTCACAATCCCTGAAAATTACTTGGTTGAGCATCAGGTAATCTGGACTCTCCACTGTCTAGGAAGTCAGGCCACACTTGAGCACACTGTCTGCCATCGGGGGACCTGAGTGCTCTGCGCTCGGTTATTCAATAAACCAAGGAAAGTTGTGGTACCAAGTAAATGTCCTGGTATGGAGCCCCGGGGGGCCCCCTGCCATGATTTCTCTCCTTCCTGGTCTCTTCTCTGCCCTTTCTCTCCTGTCTCCTCTTGACAATTCAGAGGCTGGCTCTTGCTTGTCGAGTTTAACTAGCCCTTCTTCTCGTACCGCCAGGCTTTGGATCAATTAGTTGGCTTTTCGTTTGGTTGCCCTTCGGTCAAAACGGTCTGACATTTAATGGAAGTCTTAGGATTTCCAAAAATACCCTTGGTAGTAAATTAAAAATCAATTTGTACTCTAGTTTTTCACTTTGATTCATTTAAAACCTGCCAAGGAATATTTTTTTTTATGAGAGGAAACTATATTTCCATACTGCGGTAGAAAAATGATCTGGGAAAACAAAAATCTCTTTCTGCACAAATGTAGTGATGCTGGTGTAAAAGAAAAATCCAGAACCACAAAAAGTCATCCTAGGTTTGGTAACGCTTCCCATTTAAGCACATGATCCGGCCTGTCCTCCGGCGGGCTCCAAGTTGCAAAATTCACCAAAATACCTTTGACTTCCTTATGGGCTGTTGCTGTGGAGTTGTAAAAAACCTGAGGTGTGGCCGTATAGTTGATAGCACTTTTAATTACGAGGATTCGCCAAAATAAGCGGGCAACTAGAGGCAGTGGACTTACATTAGCAGCGTGAAGGTCTCTTCCCAGACCCCGTAGACAGCACCAGCCTATAACCTCAGCACTTTGCCAAGGAAAAGCCACAGCTGCATCAGCAGGCTCAGGCCGGTGCTGGGCACTGGGGTCAGTAGAGTGTCACACGGAGCACTGTTGGGGAGCTTTACCCTCTCTTAGGATCAGAAATTGGCACCCGCGTTGTGCATTGCAGGTTTAGCAGAGAGGCTGAGGCAGGAGGATTATAAGTTCAAGTCCAGCCTGGGAAATTTAGCAAAACCCTGTCTCAGAATAAAAAAGGACATGGAATGCAAGGTTGTAGCTAGCAGTGGAGTGGTTTCCTACATGTGTGAAGGCCTGAATCAAGCCTCACTACCACAGATAGGTAAGCCACCAAGTGGCCTCGATACAGATAGACATTACCTCGAAAGAGATTATTTTGTGGCATAAGTAGGTGAATGCAATGAATCAGGTGGAGAAAGAGAAGGAGGTGGAGGTTTGAACCCATCTGCTGCGCTGGCTGATTCTGCTTTTGTCTGAGGGGTTCCTTCCAGCTACCGTGGCAGCACCACCAACCCCTGCCGCAGCCTTCCTGGGGACAGCTTGATCCCCAGGGGTCAGCGACGTTGTGCAGGGTGGCCTTGGCCAGGACACCAGCACCATTTCCACACCATTTCCATACACGCGGCCTCTGGGCCCTGGGAGAAGTCTGTAGAATAGAATATCCATCATGGGGTCACCAGCATCTTCTTCCACATTGGGGTTCAATTCAAGCAGCCCGGAAACACACACACACACACACACACACACACACACACACACACACACACCACACCACACACAGACATACACACACATATGCACATACACACACACATGCACATATGCAGATGCACGCACACACACCCTGACCATGTCCTGACTGTTGACTTAGCCGGCACATGTTTTCCAGGATGTGAAACCCAGAGGGGATGAGGAGCCCCACAGCAGAGAGCTGGGCAGGCGAGGGGGCTCAGCGCTCAGACCCCAAGCCACAGGCTGCAGAGGCCCCAGGGGAGAGTGCAGGACAGTTGAGTTCTGTGTCACAAAGGAAGTATTAAACCCAGGGCTTTTCCAGCCAAGAGTGGCACCGACCCCTGTCGGAGTCAGGTCCAGTCGGAAACTAGGAGTGTCTTTAGGATCAGCCAACAAGGCAAATGAGCTGAACAAATAAGAATGAATCTGTTTCTTTGCTTGTCTGGTTCTGGTGCTGGGGATTGAACCCAAGGCCTTCATCCTGAGCTACATCCCTAGGTATTAGGGTATTTTTTCTTTTCAAACAGAGTCTCACTTTGTAGTTTAGGCTGATCATGAGTTCACTATGCAGATCAGGTGAGCCTCAAACTCACAGCAATCCTCCTGCCTCTGTCTCCCGAGTGCTGGGATTACAGGTGTGAGCCACCACACCTGGCACTATGGTATGTGATACCGGGGATCAAACTTGGGGCTTTGCACTTACAGATGCGGGAACCACTGAGTTAAATCCCTGGCCCTTATTTTTTATTTTCAGACAGAGTCTTACTAAGTTGCCAGGCCAGGCTTGAAATTAGAATCTTCCTGCTTCAGCTTCCCGTAGGGCTGGGATTATGGGTGTGATTCTTTATGACTTTAATGGCTGGTGTGAGAAGGGAGCCCTTTATTCCCTTGTGGAGTATACTGACTAAAGAGTAACACTGAAATAAATAGTGCAGAGATCTGCTCTTGGAACCCACTACGTGGAGCATTTGTTTTGAAAAAGAGCTCAACTGTCCTGCCCACTCCTGGAGCCTCTACATATTGTTCTTCATTCTGAAAATCAATTCACCCCTCGTTACCACCTCCACTGGGGATGGTAGTAAAAGGGAAAAGAAGAAGTCAAAATACTTAGATGTGTAGGGCAACTGTTTTCAATGATCCAGGAGCCCTATGATGCCTACCTCTGGGGTTAATTAATAATTAACTTTGGTGTAGAATGAAAGTTTGTGTTGCTTGATAGAGATGGACCAGCTTCGGCATCTCCACAGTGTCAAAGCTCAAAGGTAGGCTGTGTTACCTTTCCCAAAGAATGGGGCTAGGAATGCTGGCATCCGAGCACTGTCTGAGTGTCGCTGGTCCTGTGGGGACGGCTGTCCCTGGCCGCAGTCAACTTCCTGGGTGGTTGCCTTGGAAATAAAGGGGGTCTGTGTTGTGGTTTGGGATGCCAGTGAGGATGTCACCACGCTGGCATCAGGTGGCAGGAACGGTGACAGAGGATCAGTCCCATGTGACAGCAAAAGCCAGACAGACATCGAAGGCACCCTAATCGGGGTGCCCAAGAGACCCTGAGAATCAGGGCCCCCAAGAGAGCTGGCCCCGGTGACCTCACTACCCCACTAGGCCTCACCTCTGTAGAACTCACCACTTGTTAAAATCACCATACTGGGGACCAGGGCTCCGAACAGGGACCTCTGGGGACAAAACACAGCACTGGAGGATCCTTTGGTTCACTTTTGAAGGGGCTGATAGTCTGTCTTCCTGTCCAGCCCAGGTTCCGACCCTGCACGTGTGGGTTCCGGTGTCTACGCCCTCTGGACACCTTCTTTACTTACTGTACGGTACCATCTTAGCGGGTGTGCCACGGGAGCACGTTTCACTGCGGGCTGCTCGTGCTGGGCCTCCGTCCCTGCGCTCCCAGCCATCAGGGGTCCTCCTTAGAGAAGGACATCAGGCTCCATGTCCTTTGCATGTGGGACGTTTGCCCTTTGCTTTGCTGCCACTCATCTCCCTCTTGGTACTGATCCCCTCACACCCTTGTCTGTGGAATCAGAAACACTGTTTTACTGGAGCCAGGCAAATGCATGATCATCGGCTACCATTGCCTCATAAGCTGACTTACAGCTGAGTGCCTTTCCTGACCTTGTGAAAACTCAGTACACGAGCCAGGCATGGTGACACACACCTGTTAGCTTAGCACTGGGAAGCTGAGGCAGGAGGGTCACTGTGAGTTCAGAACCAGCCTGGAGTACATAGCAAGACCTTGTCTCAAAAAAACAAATGGAAAAATATGACGACTCAGTACCTGGGAATCAACTTCTTTCCGAAGAAAACAATTTTCCGGATGCGTTAGTGCTGTACGGTTCCTCGTATTCTCTCCCATAGTGACCCACGTGAGGCAGGCATCACTGGGATGTCCTCTGAAAAGGCTGACATTTTAGACCGGAAGAGACCATCTCTCCCTCCAACTGCGGGTAGTCCTCCTACCTCAGCCTCACAAGTTCTGGGTCTACAGGTGTGCTCTACCATATCCAGTGACACAGAAACTTTTAATATCAGTCATTTTGAAACAGCAAATTACATTTAACTGTACATACAGAAAACACTGACACATCTCAGGAAACTCTGGAAGATGCTTAATTTAAAAATTGCTCTTTAACTGCCCACACCCCACCCCCCCACCCCCTCCGCCTGCGCATTAGTCCACTTCCCCTGCAGGTACAGGAATCCCTAGTACTGAGCGAGGCCTGTCTGGCCTAGGAGTCCAGGTCTGAGCTTCACCTCCACGGCAGGAGCCCAGCAGGCCTGTGGGCTACAGAAGCCAGGAGAGTGCGGGATATGCGCCAAGGTCAAGTGCGGACATCGGGTCTGCGCATGCGTGATCCAACCTCCCGGCTTTCCAAGGCCACATGAGAGAAAGGGCAGCATGGACCGCTGAAATGTGGCCTTTGAGGTGGAGAGCCGAGTCAGTCACTCAGATCCCAAACCAGATGAAAGACAGAAAAGTGGCCTGGTTCCTGAAAACCACACAGGGCATAAGACAAAGGCGTTGCGAGTGGCAGCAGTGCAGTGAGTGCAGACTGTGCACTGTGTCCCTCTGACCTCTGAAATCCCTCACTGAGAGCAAGTGATCAGATCAAGTGCGGCCAGACGGCTTCATGGTGACTCCACGGGTCTCAGAACTTCTAGTATCTGAGGAGTTTGAATCGTTTATCAGTTATGAGTCCTTGTTTAATGTGTGGGTTTTTATATAATCCCATCCAATCCAACTAGGTGTGTAGGTGCATTCCTCAGTGTTATTAAGTTCATTAAAGCATTATCCCCATACGCCTGGCAGATTGATTGTTTAACAGCAACTTGGAAGATTAGGTCTAAATTAATTTGAGTTAGGCCGGCATACAAGGGACCTTTCCAGTGGTATAATGCCAAATGCATCGTTTAAGAAAATAAATTCCCCTTAAAATGAAGTGACAGGAAGCCCGTAGTCATAGCTACTTGAGAGGCTGAGACAGGAGGATCGCTTGAACCCACGAGTTCTGCCGTGAGACCAATCTGGGCAGCTCAGAGAGACCCTGTGTCCAAAACTTGCCAACTGTAGTCTGGCAGGGGATGTCAGAAGAGGCTGGCAAGCATGTGTGAGGCCCTGGGTATCTTCCCAGCACCAGAAACAGACTCACAGATGAGGTCTGGGCAAAGGGTCATCAGCACCTCCGGTTCTACAGACTAGCACCTGTGCCCAGTGCTGCGGGCTCTCGATTGCTTGTACCATGATGTACACACCACCATCTGCCCATAGTTAGCTACAGTTGACTTGAAAACCAGCAGCGTTCTTTGCAGTTCTGTCCATGTGTCTGTCTGGAGCCAGAGACTGTATTGAGCTTGCACTGTCTGCGAAACTTATGCCCTGACTGAGCCACCACCCAACCACTTTCCAGCGCCATGGCCCATTCACCTCTCCCCACACCATTGTCTTCCCTGTTCCTTTGCCCAGAGGCTGCAGCATCTGCGCACTGTTCCCAGTGTGTCCCTCTGACCCCAGGGACTCACTCTGCTGAGTGGCCTGAGAGAGAAGGGGTGCGGGGCCTGGCTGCTGCCTCTCAGAACAGCAGGCCTCTGCTCACTAGAAGGCCCTGGCTAAATTTAGCCAGATGTGGGGATGCACGCCTGTTACCCCTGTAACTCAGGAGGCTGAGGCAGGAAGATCAGAGTGAGTTTGAGGCCAAGCTAAACTACATAGACCCTGTCTAATGAAAATAAATAAATAAATGAATAAATAAATAAATATATGAGTAAATAAATAATTAAAATCCCATAATCCCATGTCTCTGGTGGAACCTTTTCTGTGAGCCACCCCATTTTGACTCCATCTTCTGACTCCCTGTGAAACCTTCTCATTTTCCCACTTATTTGGCAGTTAACCAGGTGCCACCTTGTGACATCGCTTCTAATCACTGGCTAGAATGTTTATTCAAATCAAGAACCATTGCTCAACTTTTCACCTCTTTGTAGTTTGTTTCACTAGCAAGATTACAAATTCCTTAAGGGTAGACTTATACTTCTTTGTATTTCCCACAGTATCCAGCAAATGGTGAAGTTTTTGTTTTTGAAAGGACTCTCAGGATGTTACCAGGCTGCCTTTGAACCCTTGAGCTCAAGCAATCCTCCTGACTCAGCCTCCTGAATAGCATGGGCTCCAGGTGCACACACTACACCTGGCTTTCGGGAACTAGGTTCACTCAACATAGGTTTGTTGGTTTGGGTGACAGTTTTTAAGTTTGTCTACACTTCTGGGACAGGTTGTTAGCTTCTGGGAGTCTCAGTTTTCA
Organism: Petromus typicus; assembly: GCA_004026965.1. NCBI lineage: Eukaryota > Metazoa > Chordata > Mammalia > Rodentia > Petromuridae > Petromus > Petromus typicus. The sequence continues at coordinate 48,698 of PVIR01008803.1, read as the reverse complement.
GAAAGACGAAAATAATTCCTGCAAAATGAAGTAAATAATATATGTTAAAAGATTACATAAGTTTGAAGGGACGGTGTGTTGGGGCTATTGTGCACATTGTGGTGAAAGTCACCGTGTTCCAAACCCTTCCTGTTCCAATATGCAGCCCACTTGTCACCTTTGCTGTCAGCGCACACTTGGCTCTGTGGAGGTGAATGTCTTTGTTTACTCTAAGCTTACTTCTGATGTCTCAGCTGCATCTCGATGCCATTAATGGCCCTGGAAGCACTGGTGGCGATTGTCACAGACTGGCTCCGCCTCACAGACCCACAGGCTACCAGTGCAGGGGACCTAAGTCATGGCCAGAGACAGGAGGGGAGGAGTTGTCAGTTTCCTTGTGAGTCATTCTGTCTATTGGAGTTTTTGACCCATGGAGAGGACGCAGGGTTAGGAATTGGGTGTCAGACTGTTCTGCTCCTGCGCTGGAGTGCTGCATCCTGGGACCCACCCCAACAAGTCCTTGTGCCCAGGGCAGCTTCTGGGGGACTCAGAGTGATACCGGACCTCGGCCAGTGCACTGTGGGCCTCAGGGTTTGGAGTCCCAAGGGCCTAAGCGCTGACTGGCTTGAATCACTCTGCTTTGTCATTTTTGGTGCCTGATGAGCCACAATCCACAAACTGAGCTTTATTTCACTCCCTCCATGAACCCAAACTGGTATTCCTGCTAGAAGAACTGCTGGGAGTTGGGTTCCTGTGGGGTTCATGGCTCTCCCCTCTTGGAAGCCTTGGACTACATAATTTGACTATTATTGTTGTTATTTATGTTGAAAGAGATGAAATGAGATTGGTAATCCAGATGGGCATTACTTACCTCACATCTGGTCGCTTGAAAAGTGGCCAGAAGCAACAACTCAACGCAAGACAGCCTCAGGCCAAACTCTGCAACTCCCACCCTCCTTTGCAAAACAGCTGCCCGTGTGAGTCTTTGGTGTCTAAAAGGAGAGCCAGAAAGAAGTGGAAAGCAGAATCGAGGTGCTGAACCCTAACTGTGGTTTTCAATGGAAGTGCCAATAGGACCCCCGATGGGAGTGTCGGGGCTGGCCTGGCCAGCGCCTGTGTCCATGGGGACTGGAGCAGCACTGACCTAGTTTCCGGCGCAGGGACTGAAGGCAGCCAGACGCCTCCCTACTCCTCACCTTGCTTAATACTAACGAGGTGGTGACCTGCTTTGCTCACAACAGTCCCAGTTCATGCCTGGTGTCCCAGCAAAAGTTTTCAGAGTGCTTTGTTTCACTCCTTCAAAGTGTCCAGATCCAGGTAGTAAGGTATATAGTCATCTTGGTGTGATCTCTTTCTCTCAGTAAAGGTGAGGACTGAAAACAATGAGAGAATATTAAAGAGAAGAATGACAGCCATGTGGAGACAGTGTGAGTCCTAAAAAAGGTAGTGGTTTGGATTCTCAGGGATAAAGGACCTGGATGTGGTGGCACATACCTGTAGTTCCAGCTCCTCAGAAGGCTGAGGCAGGAGGATCTCTGGAACCCAGGAGTTGAAGGGCAGCCTGGGTACCATGGTGAGACCTTCATCTCAAAGACAATTCTCAGTAATAAGATGAAAACTGAGGCAGACATGATTTATGGCCACCTTCGAAACATCAGAAAACACTCCAGATTAGCACTGGTTGCTCTCGGGGCGTTGGGGAAGTGAATGGAGGATAATAATGAGGTCAGAGGCTTGTGGTATCTTTTATGCAACACTAACGTTAACTTCCTGTCTGAGGTTTTCCACGTTCTGAGTCTTTCACCCCTTGACACTCTCAGGATGGGCGGTGTTGCTATCTTCTCAGAGACACTTCAGAGAAAAAAAAGATGGGAGATAATAGTTCCGTAGAAAAATGGAAAGATGTGTATTATTTTTAATTCCTTTGCTATTCTTTGAAAAGGCTTAGCGAAACATCCCGGCTGTTTACCATAGTCGTCAACTCAGAAATTTAATTGTATCGACGGCAGAGAGCTTCCTGTGGAAGGATCTCCCTCAGAGTCCTCCAGACCTATAACTGGTGTTGTTTAAGATGCAACTGTTGCAGTGTCTTTAAAGTAATTTTTGTGGCTGTGAGAGGGATAGGTAGTATTGCAAAGTACACAGAAAAGTGTTTTTAAAAACTAATGTTAACATGGCACAGTTTAATAACTTTCATATTTATATACATATAAAGGCTGTGTGCATGTTTTTGTTTTCTTTCTTCTTCTTCTTCTTCTTCTTCTTCTTCTTCTTCTTCTTCTTCTTCTTCTTCTTCTTCTTCTTCTTCTATTTTTTTCAGTGTTAGGGATCAAATCAAGGGCCTTGCACATTCTAGGCAAGTCTTCTCTCACTGAGTTACAGCCCCAGCCCCGGTATATGTTCTTTAGTTTATTCAATGAAGTTTCTAAATTATAATCTTCAGTAAAATGTTTTTAGTGTTGTGGAAACAGTAGGTGAAAATATCTGAAGTTTGCAGGTAAGTTTTCCTTTTAGCTGGGGTACCTGATGTGTAGAGCATGGAAACATCTCGAGTTCTGTCACACAGTAACATACTTACTTCTGATAACACTGCTTTAGGCAGGACCTGTCTCGCCTCGCGCTGCGGCTCTGCAGCCTGAAGATGTCAGGAACAGGAGAGCCTGGGCTAGAACTCTGCTCCTTCACGACCCAGGGCCATTCCCAGAACCAGGAATGAATTACCCTACAAGTCCCCAAAATTAAATCCAACTACAGGACTAATTGTGGGCACTAATTATTTAGGTGGGAAAGAAGGTAAGGAAGAATGTTATGAAGAATGGTCTTTAAATTCATCTAAATGCCTTTTTCAAAGAATAGAAACCATCCTTCTTGGCCTCTGAGGTGAAAGGAGATGCAGGAGGCGGAGCTTCAGTGGATACTTAGGTTTGGGGCAGAGGACTGCCGCAAAGGTCTCAGAAACAGGCCTTATCTGTTTGGAATTCAGCAGGGGGCCCATGGGCGTGGAGCACCAGGGCTGTGTCAGGAATTACATTCGAAGCAAAAGGTGTACTCTCCAGATTTCAAAGGATTAACAAGATGTACCTGGAGAAATAGAACAACGTGAAACAGCAGATTTAAGTGAGTCATGAGGGGTCAGAATGAATTGATTGGCTCTCAGTAAGCATTTCCTTTCACTAACCCAGAAAAACATGCACCATTATGCGTTACAGTGTAAATAAGGGAGCTGGAAGGAAGTGCTGGCGGTGGTAGTACACGAATTGATCCAGTAATGCCCATACACTTATTGAGCACCACTGTCTACAGTAGGCACATCTATATGCTATAGGTATGCAGGAGTGAGTGGACAGATTCTTTTGGATAGAACTGAAGTTACTTATTAAGAAATAGTGGCAATAAGATGGGGATGTGGGGGGGCAGATTAATAAACCATGCAGAAGTTAAACAGATTCTGTGTGGGGACAGAAGTTGATAATAGATGGGACCTTAACACTTTAAATTCACTGCTCAGAAGAAAACATTAGATGCTATCTAATCTACTCTGTTTTCCCTATCTCCCCTGGAGAAATGGGGCCATGAGATGGGGCTGTCGGGACTTGCCTCTGTCCATAAAGCGAGTGGTGTGGGAATGAAGGCCGGGCCAGCTCAGCCCACACCGCCTCCTCAGGCTCAAAGGTCGTCACTAACGCGACTCACATTTTTCCAGAGCACACTGTGAGGACCAAGGCTTAGATTTCACTTTAAAGGTTAGGATTGTCCTCATTGAGCCTTTGGCACAAAACTAAGATTTAACAAACGAATACTCCGCATCTCCTTTTGAGCAAATGGCTGATTTATAAATGGAAAAAGCTGAGTGAGATTGACAGCATACAACCGGGAGCAAGTGGACCCTGAGAGCCATGCTAAGTTCTGCACAAGTCCTGTCACCTCTTCTGATTCCTCTCCTCCTCCTCTTCCTCTTTCTTCATCTTTTATTTCTGTGCTAGTTTTCCTTTGAGATGGGGTCACCATATATAGTTCATGCTGCCCTCCAGCTCACTGTGTAGCCCAGGCTGGCCTCGAACTTGTCCTGCCACCACATTCATCGCTCCTCTCTGTATTTACAAAACGGTGAGGGTTAACGTTCCTTCTAATCATTTCAATACTTTTATATAGCGGTAGCTTACTTGAGTAAATTACAGACTTCAAGGGGAAAAAAATTCTTAACAATTCTCAGGATTCGCATCATCTTTATCATAACGTAGCTTCACTATACACAAAACTAGCAATGGACTCCATGATTATAGCTCTTCTATATCTATGGAGCTGAAACAGATTAGCTAGTAACAAGTCACAAACCCTGACCACTCACAATGAAAGTGGAGGTATGAAAACACTCACCACACACGCCTCTGATGCCCGCTGCTTCTGTGCCACAGACAGGACTGTGCTTCCCGATTTTTCATGTTTTGGGTGCTTTGGGAAACATTCCTTTCTACGGGATCTCACTGAGCCTTCGATTCACACCTGCCGATCGCTTATATATTCAGTCTGCCTCTTCCTTTCTGGCAGCCCTAGACTCGGGAGCGCAGAAATCACATACAAACCAAAGCACTGAAACTGCTTAGCAGTATTTGGTTATAAAATCCTGCAGGTAGTCTGTATACAAATTTTTAGTTCATCAAGATGAAAGCAAAAAGGAGAAGCATAGATTCAGGCTGGCGGTGTGCGGCTCCATGGTGGAAGCATATACTTGGCAAGCTGAAGGCTGTGGGTTTGATGCCCAGCACCACAACAAAGAAGAAGCCAGAGAATACCTATAGCATATAGATGTGCCTACTGTAGACAGTGGTGCTCAATAAGTGTATGGGGCATTACTGGATCAATTCGTGTGCTACCACCGCCAGCCCCCCTCAGAGCCCCTTCATTCCACTTGGGACCTGTCTTGTCTCTTTAACCCTGAGCCACCAAAACTTCTTGCCCTTAATCCACAGGTATTTTAGAGACACAGTGCTCCAAAATGTTGATGTGAAGGTTCCCTCCTTAACCGAAGGCACACGGCTCATCAGCATCCCAGCCGTGTTCTCTGCCACAACTCCTTGCCGCCTCCTGCCTCCCGCCTCCCGGAGGAGGTAACAATACACTTCCCCTTCGGGCGGTACACGAGGAAACAATGGCCGGCACAATGGAGCGACCTCAAACCGGCCCATTGTTTTCTCGGCTGCCTGAGGAAGGAGTTGTGCTCTTTGAGTCCCCAGAAAGATTTTGGCTTGTCCACCTCCTCAGATTCCCAAGCAACAAACAATTAGGCAATCTGGCCCGATTCCCGCTCTCCACCGGTGCGTAGGATGCTTGTCATCTTGCCCAGAGTTGCTGTAGTTCTTAAGCTCCTCATCTGACTGTGCGCAAGAGATAACAAATCAAAACATCATTAGGAGCAGGGCTCAGTTAAGACTCGATTTTAATTTTATTTGGGGGCACCTGTTTTAGAGTTGAGATAGGTGTTTCTTGGCTGTCTTTCTGTTTTCACCTTACCTTCATTTTTTTGTTTCAATAAAATACTTACAAATGTTTTAAAAGAAACTTACTACCATGGAGCTGTGTGAATATAAAAGTGTGACATTTGTATCCTGGATCTCCAGACACATTCAGAGAAGCAGCCGGGACAAGGGGGAAGAAACAAGATAGTTCGAATGGGTTTTCAACCTGTCAGGAAGCCGGGGCCCGCTTCTTCAAGCTATGCAGGCACGCAGCTGGGAAGAACCAGTTAAGTTTGTGCTCCAGCTAACCCCCTTCACTCAGAAATAACTGCTGGCTAAACCTGAAAACCCCTGTTAATGGAAATTTTTAAATTTAAATTTAAAAATTTAAATTTTAAATTTCAGGTATAACTGAAATATTAATTATTCAGGAGTTAGTAGCTTTGTATATGAGAAAAGGAATTTGATGCCTAAAGAGCCAGGCTGGCAGGTGTCAGAAAAGTGAGGTTGAAATAAAATTCTCTAAAAATAACTGAAAAGAGAGAAATTTATATATGTTTTTTATGATGAACATTCAGTACACAGAGGAAACTAACCTAACTGAGGAAGTTGGGGCTCAAGGAAAAAGACAAGGTAAACATCTGGTTCTTCTCTGCCATAGGAACTTAGTTCAAGATAATGAGAAAAGTCTTCCCTATAGAAAAACTGCCAGATAATAAGTGAGGGAGAGATGGAATTAGAGCAGTTTCACTTCCTAGACTCCAAGTCCAGATTCAGGGAAAAGACGATCGAGTTCGTTAAAAACTGTAGGTAAATCATCAATGAAACTGAATACCCTTAACATCCCAAAGTAGCGTTTCACAGATTGGTCTCTAGCTGCAGGGAGAGATCAGACCACCGTCCTCCCATTTGGGTACCCAGGGAAGGGTCAATCCTGTGCTTTGCCTCTGTCGTGTCAGAGGGAAGCACACCTCTTGCGGTGGGTTGCTAAAAAATATGACCTTGAATCCATAAATGCTTGTAGAAAATACAGGAGACGGGAAAGCGAGCTCAAGCATACCCCAGGAGACAGCCAGACCAGCCTAGAAGATGGGGCACTCTGTAAAGGACTCCCTGGCAGCTCTGTGGCCCCCAAATGAAGACGTCTGGTGAGAGAAGGCCATGCACTTCGTTTAAGAATTCTTACAGGGCATGTGGCCGAATGCCTTTCATCTCCCCAGATGAGCCTTCGGCTGGAGTAAATCAACTAGGAAGAGTACTGTGGGCCAACGGGGAAATTTGAACAGGGACTGGATATTGTTTGAAATGAAAACTTAACTGAGTAGAAATATAGTGATTATTGATTTTTTAAAATGTAGTTTACCAACAGTAAATACTAAATTTCCATGTATATTTCCATGTATCCATGTATATTTAGGCCATATTTATATTTATGATGATACATGTAGCCAAAAAGAAGATTCAGATACATAAACAGTAAGATTTCAATCCTGATGGCCTCTGGTAGTATAAATATAGATCTTATTTTTACCAGTCCGTGGTTTCTAATTTTTAGCAGTAAATGTGGATGAGTTCTGTAATAATAAAAGGTTATTTTAAAACCCAGTGAATCAAAACTATCGTTTCCAATAGAAAAGCAACAACACAAATAAAAATGTTCCCACTGCAGAAAGCTGTAAAGACTAGGAAGGCATGAGCATGCCTGCACCCCGCAGGACCCTGACCCGGCTGATGCAATCTTGGTGGGGACTCCAGGCCTCCCCCAAGGTCTCTGTCCTCCTGTCCCACCTCTGCCTGGTGCTGCCCTGCGCCGTGCACATGGACTCAGGCACCGACGGTAGCTCTGAACTGTGTGGGCTGTTATCAGGTTCCCTACACTGATCTGAACTCCCTGCCCGTCTCCTGCGAGTTTCCACCCCAACCCTCCCCCGGGGCCCTGCAGACAGCTGCCTCCTTCTCCTCCCTCCTTGCCAGCCGCAGCTGCTCAGCCTTCGGGCTCCTCCCAAGTCGCTTTTCCCCACTGTAGCTGTTCGGATCCCATCCATCTGCGTCCTTGGGCCAGTCCATTCTTGAGTGTGTAGCTCTTGCATCTGCCTCTTGTTAGCTGAGCTGTGCGGCCTCAGACTCGGTAACCATCTCACAGGGTGCAAGGGCCGGAGAGGAGGGTATCAGAATCTAGTGCCGTCACGCATGTCAGGTGTGCCGCTCAACACCGCAGCAGAGGGGACTGGGGCGAAGGCACTTCAGCTCTGGGGGACTCCCCGCAACCACCCTGCAGCAGGGTGCTTCCGACCTGAAAGGGCTGCTCCTCCTGTCTTCATGGTTAGGTGTCTCCTGTGTCTGACTGTTCTGGAGCCGCATCTCCTTTTAGTGACAAGGAGCTACTGCTGAGGCTCACGGTTGTTCTCAAGTCTAAGCGAGATTTTGAAGCAGAGGATGATAACGTAGTGCCTGGTGCTCGGTCGAGGTGGAAACTGAGCCTTCAAGCTAGTTTGGACTTTTTCAGTCTGTATCTTTACCCTCATGAATGGAGCTTGTAAAATATATTTTGTTAATCAAGTGTGGAATGAATGCTGGGTTGGGACAGAATGTGTCGTGCTGTGTCTAAGAAAGACTGCAAGAGACAAACTTCTAGGTAATCGACTTCAGATGCTATCCGCCAGCTGATAAAACTCAACAGAAAGTGGATATAAAGTACACACTCCACTCTGCTCACTGTCTGTCAGCAAATTCATTCACTCAGACAGAGCTCCCAGCTCTGGTTTTCAGTCATGTCTGTATTCGCTCTCAGGAATAAAATGTTCCTGTGTTTGCCAAGGGAACTTGTCAAAGTCCTGCTTGTGTCTTACACATTACATACTCGACTTGCATAGCTTTTTTTCCTGAAACATACACGCAAAGCTCCTTTGTACATAAGAACAATAGGTATCTTACTTGACGGCCAGTCTTACTATTTTATTAATCAAGTGTCCAGCGTAAGATGTAAGCTTTTGATTATAAGAATTCATAATCCTGTGATCCCGGCTCAGAGGGAAGCTGGGACAGGAGGATTATAGATTTGAGTGACACCTGGACAACTTAGTAAGACCCTGTCTCAAAATTAAAATAAGCAAATAAAAGAAGTGGAGGTGTAGCTCAGAATGGGTTTGATTCTGATATTCATCCCACAAAAAATGTGTAAGGTTTTGATTTTGAGAGCCTACTGTGTTCCAAGCAGTGGTTTATTTAAGTTGACTCTACCTCCGATCAGTTCTTTACATGAGCAAACAGAGGCTTAGCAAGATGAAAATGTTTGGAAATGGCTGAGCTCACAGTTCCTGCTCAGGCCTGATTTGTTAGACTTTACTGAGAGAAGACATAAGGGTAAAGCTTGACAGCCAAACTCAAATCCAGCTTCCTGGTTGGCTTTTATTTTTGTCTTTTTTTCAGTGCTGAAGCTGGAGCCTGTGCTAGGCTGCTCTGATTTTCTTGCTTTACTCCTGGTAATCTTCTAACTAGTACCTCTAGTAAAGTTAAACCTTGCTTAACCTCCCAGTCTTGCTATGAGCTTCAAGTGAAATAAAAGATTATTTTTTAAAGTATTATTTTTTGTTACAGTATTATTACCATCAAGTGGAAACTTTCACATTGTAATCTGATTATTAAGAGCAAGAAACTGTGTCATTAGGAGAAAGTAGAAAACAAAAAACATTGGTATCAGAAAACCCATAGTTCTAGGTTGACTATTGCAGAATCTGTGAATGAGGCAAGAGGACGTTTATTAGGAAGGTGAATTCCTGAATCGCTGTTTAAATATCATCCCACCGTCATTAGCAGGGCCCTGTGCAGAGCTTCTTGGTGGAGAGCATAGAGTCTGACGGCGTGATGAGAGGTGGTGGCATTTTCCTGGGTAATTAATTCAGCCACATGAAGCACTTGGGTGCTGCTAGTCTGTAAATGCAGTTAGATAACTGATCAGAACATGTACTTGAACCTTTCATTACTCTGCTTTAATGAGTTGGAGCTTTGAACCAGGAATCAAGAAACCTGATTTGTAGCTCTCACTGTCCTAACTATCTGGGTAACATCTTGGCAAATCATTTCATCCTTTACGAAGCTGTTTTCCACCTGCAACAAGTTGAGAATTTGAATGGGTTACTTTCCCTGGTATTATTTCATGAGTCTGTGATTTCAGTAATCCATATATTTCTTTCAGGCCAGTTGCAATGCTGCCAAAGTGCTTCTTTTACACGCGCACTAAACTTGAGTCTCCTTTTGTGCCCCCTGCCCCCAGAAGATATTACATAAGAAATCTCCATGTAACTCAGCTGGAAAAGTTAATTGATAAAATCTGAAAAGTGATGATACATATGGTGGAGGTTCAGTATTTCCCACAACACAGTATGCCTGTGAGGATGATGTAGCTCACGGTACTTTACCACGCTAGAGACCCAATTACCAGAGAATTTCAGATATCACATGCAAAGACCGGTTAGAAGAGTTTAGCTTTGGTACAGAGGGGTAGCAGTTTACAAAGTGCTGTGTAGAGCCCTAGAAAGTAGTCAGATAAGTTAAACTCTTTTCTAGGTTTTACAAAAGTTAGGTTTTGAAGGAAAGTGGGAGAAAGGAAATTTTTAGTTGAGGCTTGTTTTCTTTCTTTTTTTTTTTTTTTCTTTCTTTCTTGAGACAGGGTCTTTCTTTGTCTGGCCCTGAGCTCACTATGTAGCCCAGGCCAGCCTCGAACTCATAGCAATCCTCCTGCCTCTGCCTTCCGTGTGCTGGGATTACAGGCGTGAGCTACCACACCCAGAATAGTGATATGTGGTACCAGAGATGGAACTCGTGACCTTGTACTTTCCAGGCATGCGCCGGAACCACTGAACTAAATCCCCTGGCCCTGGGGTTTTCTTTTAGACTTTTAGTTTCTGATAGGCCTTTATTTTTCCATAAGAAAGTCCCCATTTAATACTGACACTTCGATATCAGTCACATGTGGAAAGGACATAGCAACTCACATGACTACACATAGTGACTACACATAGACTGACTAAGTGACTACACATAGAAGTTCTAAACAATAGTTTCCACCAAACTTTCAGTAAACTATTGACAGACATAGTATTAGCTTTATATTAGAACCCAAAAGTCCTTGTGGATCATTCTGTTTTAAAAGAGGCCCTCTTCTCATTCTAGAGTTAAGATGTGGCCCAGGATTGAATAGGAAATCTGTGGCTGAGCCCAGAAAAGAACCTGAAAACAGCCATGTATAGTGGCACACACAGGAGGCTAAGCCAGGAGGATTCCAGTGATTTCAAGGCCAGCATAAACTTCATAGGGAGACCCTGTCTCAAAAACACCAAAATAACGACAACATAAAACCTAGGTCTCGTGTCTCCATGTCAGAGTTCTTGTCTACTGTTTCAGGGTCTAGACCTTTTAAAAATATCAATTCCTGGTACCACTAAAAAGGAAAATAAAAAACATTGCAGAACATCAAACACCCACACACTGGAGCTATTGGCTTCAGATGAGCATCATTTTGTCTAATTCTTTTTCTTAAAATTAAAAAAAAAAATACAGTTCTTTTTCACATTAATTATGTCTTTAAGATATTACTTAAAAATTTGAAGGAGATTATAGTTTTTGGTAAAGAGAGCGGACTCTGCCTTTCCAGAAGGGGAGGGGCCGATGCAGTGGCCTCCTGGGTCCCCCTCCATGGCAGTGTCACGTGGAATCTGCATCCACAGCACAGGACTATTTGTTGGTCTCAAGGTGTGTGTCACGTTGGCGCACTACTCCTCCCGGGCCGGCTCCCCATGACTGTGAAGAAACCTCAAGCTGACTCAACCTCCGCTGGGAGATAAGGTTCCCTCCAGCTGCTGCCGCACTGGGACAGCTCCACAGGACGGCAGTGCGAGCCGGGTGCTGGTCTCGCCTGCTGCTGTGGGACACCGTCTGGTCGGGAAGTCCAAGTCTTGTTGGAACAAGAAGAAAATGGAAGCTGTTATCAGTCGATTAGAGCTCCAGACTCCTCCTTGAATGGTACATGTGACACAGATGTGGCAAGCAGCTATTCTTTCGTCATTTGCTCCATCAACAACAATAAACATGTACTCGATGCCAACTAGGGGCACCGGGCTCGGCTGTGGGGTGTGGAGGCACTTCTGAGCGGTCTGAGAGACAACAGCGACAGCACTGCCGGACCCAGGACTAACGCAGCTCATTTTCCACAAAAGAAACCAGCCAAAGTGATTTTAAAGACCCAAATTCAACCAAAAGCCTAAATTTCCAAACCAATGGCAGGAAAGGCAAGGTTTTCATTCACCTCTGAGAATAACCCAGAGCAAAATAACAGTTAATATCCTATACTGATTGCAAATCTTCCTAACGCTGAGTAATTCTTAAGGAAATTTGAGTTATAATACTATGATTTTAGTAACTATAGATTTCTAGGTCTTTTTGTGCTTTTTGTTGTTGAATCATACACAACTTTTGTTGGTCTCATTGCTTTTTCTTAAGTATACTACAATTTGGGGAGTTTTGGTTTTCTCAGAGAGATATATAGCTTCTGGCAGATCGCGTAAGTAACATCGAAGACTGAATACTAAAGAGCGGCTTTCTCCAACACCACATTTTTGTCATTTTTTTCAAGTGCCACGACCCGGAAAAGTTCAATCATTTCCCATACCATTTATTTTATAAGCATTCTTTGTTATTGGCCTCCTTGTTTCTGGGAGAAGAAACCCATACACACACACATCGCCCTGTGTCTCCAGTCCAGAGAGATACCTCCCGCTCCCACCGGTGGCACCAAGCCCGCACTCCTCGCAGCCCTGGGGCCACTTGCTCGTTGGCTCTGGGCTTCTACCCCGCCCTGCGGCGTCAGGTGACCCAGGACAGCCCCTCCAGGGCAGCTGCACAGCGGTCACCTTTTCCATGAGGTGCAGCGCACCCTCCCCTCCCCCGTCCAGCGTGCGGAGGCCCGAGGCGGTGATGCAGTTGGCCGCGGGGCTGCTGCGTCTCCTTGTGGTTTGGTTTTGTAAGGAGGGAGACCCTGGCGTAATCTGAAGGCCTTGGCGAGAGGGCAGGTCACATGCGTGTCAGAGCCCTTACAGAGCTCTTGGTTTCTCCTTCTGTCTACTGAAAGAAATGACTTCATGGAAGCAGATGTGTTAGTCCTGATGTTGAGCGTGCTGATTGACCTTAAAAATTAAGCCACTAAAAGAAGACTCTTTTAAGTGTATTTGGGTGATTTAGTAGATGTAGCTAACTGTGAGCTCCTGAGGAGGGAGCCTTGGCTGTTACCGCGTTTCTCCCCCATGTCCGGAACAATGCCTGGCCCTTGATAGGTATTTGGCAACTATTTGATGAGTGGGCGGATGAATGGATGGATATATGTAAAACGAAACACATACATCGTTTTAATATCTAAAGAAAAGAGATGTAAAGTTAGGTAAAAGTGAGACTGGCTTGGATCTGCTTCATACATATTAGCAAGTTATTTCATAAGTGACCTTGGCCTATATTTGTGATAAGACAAAAGATTATCATTAACAAAATACAATCAGGCAAACCACGCTATATTACTCTGGCTAGTAACAGGATATTTGTGTGTTCTTTCAAGGCAATGAGTAACATTCATTGGGCCTGCGTGGTGCCAGGCTATTTATCAAAACTAAATTGTGTATATTGGCTATTCACACTTAGCTATATCCCTACACTATTTTTAACTTTAAAATTTTTATTTATTTATTTTGTAGTACTGGAGATTGAACCCGAGGTCTCCATGCTGAGCTATATCACTACTCCTCCTTTTCAAAAAATATTTATTTTGAAACAAGGTCTCAATTGCCCAGGCTGAGCTTAAACTCGCAATCTTCTTGCTTCAGCCTCCCAAAGTGCTGGGATTACAGGCATTTGCCCCTATACCATTTTTAATTTTTTTCTGAGACAGGGTCTCACTATGTAGCTCAGGCTGGCCTGGAATTCATGGTGATCCTCCCGCCTCTGCCTCCTGAGTGCTGGGATTACAGGCCTGAGCCACCACACCTGGCTCAATTTAAAAAAAAAAAAATTTTTTTGAGATACAGCCTTACTGTTGTCAAGTCACTTGCAATCCTCCTGCCTCAGCCTTCTTGCCTACCATCCTGTTCCTAGCACCCCACCAGTGTTTCGCATCTGTTATATATAACTGTGTGTTGAGCAAACAGATGAAATACAATGCAAAAGAGAGATTTTTGGTCTCAAGTCGAAAGTAAGGTAGCCTAAGAGAAGGGGTGATGGGACACGGCACGAGCCGCATGGAAGGAGTCCCGGGTCCCAACATTGGGGAGAATTCACTGTTAAAAGTCCGATTTTGTCTGAGCAGCTGACACAGGAAAGAACTTCAGTATCGAGGCTTCGCCAGCCCCCTGGCCCGGGGACACGCAGGCTAGACGCATCCCGGAAAGGAAGAGCGAGTCTGAGCCTCCAGAAACTCATGCCTCAAAGGCTGGCCGCGAGGAGGGACCTGTGTGTTCCACACAGAAATAGGCAGGCGGGGCCTGAGTGCCACTGGCATGGACCGCAGGGGGCGCAGATTCCTGGACTTCCATGTGCTGCAGCCTGAACGTGGGAAGAGGAAGAAGGACAGCGACCCCCATGGTGCTGCCCAGGCAGGAGGGAGGGACTGCAGCATGCGCCACTGTCCCCTTGGGCTCTGCTTCCGGGACCCCTGCGGGCTAGCTGTCCTGAAAAGGCGATGCAGACAACTTCAATGGGTCTGAAGGTGGAGACCCTGGGCCCTCACTGTTGAACCTGGAGAAGTCCTCAGCTCACTTTCTGTCTTCTGAACACAGGCCCCAGCGGAACGCTCCTGCCACGATCTGATCCTCAGCACCTCGCACAATCTTAACCCATTTGGGTAAATTCTTGTGCGTGTATTATGGCGCCGTCACTTCATAGGAAATCAGCTGAAGTTTGCTTTTTAGACTCCAGCTCCTCTCGGACTCCAAGGAAGAGCACCTGTAGCAGAGCCTCTGCCTTTATTCTGTTCTGTTACAAAGAAGAAAAGCATTCTTGACTTTCATTTTTTGTTTTTCAGTACCGGAGACTGAATTCAGGCTCTTAAGTGTGCTAGGAAAGTACTCTAACACTGAGCTACACCCAGCTTCTCACATTTTATTTTAAGACCAAGTTTTGGTAAGATGCCTCAGCTGGCCTTGAACTCCCGATCCTCCAACCTCAGCCTTGTGTGTAGCCAGGATTGCAGGTGTGTGCCACCACCTTCGCCTAGGTTTGATTTTGGTTTTCGCAAATTCCACTAAGATTCTCAGATTCTCTCATCACCTTAACTACGGTACTGTATCCTTGTGTGACCAAGTGGTGGCTCCTACAAGGCTTCTTGCCAGGTTTTTGTTGTCCCGATCAAAGAACTGGACAAGAAAACTAAGAAAAAGTATCAAAAATATACGTCCTTTGAAGGTGAAAGAGATATACACTCTGCACTGAGATCAGCCCAAGAATAAAGAACTAGGCCTTTTCTGCCAAATTCCTCAGCTAGCACCTTCTCATGAAAATAATGCTTTGGGACAATCATCCTATCAAACATTCACTTGGTATCAGCTATATGTAGACTGTCAAAAGGCTCCCTTGGTTTCCTGCCATATATAAAAGAATGATCAGGAACATGTCTTTTGATTGGCTCTGCCCACATGCAAATGAAGGATTGAAAAGAGCATCTTCTAAGTGGTCTTGTGATCAGCACCAGATTCCAATGAAGCATTGAAAAATTACTTTCCTAGCTGGATCTGTGTCTAGTGATGATGGTGTCACCCTGTGGAGGGTCTCTCACCCTATTGCCCTGTCTTAACTTGTATCTGTATCACTTTTAATATATTTCCAGGCATTAAGAGCAAAAGAGAAATTCTTTATTGAGAATTCAACTATAAATAAAATACTCTTCACAGCAATAATTATCTCTCTCACTTGACCTATCCACAAACCTCCTTATCCTGAATCACCTTAGTGAAGGTGTTTTGGGGCTTAAAAATAACAAGTCATTGCCTAACTCTCCACTTAGTTCTGCACTGTTCGAACCCAGTAAACATTTTCCCATGGGGCTATTGCTCCACGCTTGACGGGAGGACTTGTACTAGTCCCCTTGAAGAATTGGGTATTACTCAATATAGATGAAACAGATACGCAGTTATTCCACCTAGGGAATATTGAGATGAGTGATTGAAAAAACTTACTGCCTTCTGATCTATGCTGCCATGTGTGGGGGCATCTTTTAAAATCAACTGTGGGGACATTGCTATACTTGCTGTTAATAGACAAACTGAAGTTTAAGGGCAGCAAACTCTGATCTATAAAATGAAAAGTGTCTCAGAACTTCATGCTCTCAGTTGAGCTTTATAGAATTTGGAGAGCAGTCAGTATTGTCTAGGGCTTTTTACGATAGTCCAATAATCTTTATTTTTAAAATCCACACATCAGTGCAATTCTCTGACTTTCATTTTGTGAAACTTTTGCATTTTGTCACCATTTTGTGACAAGACCTACTCCCACATTAGCCATTGGGCACAGTGCAGTTTCTCTTTGCCAAAAAGGGCAAAGGCCATGAGGAAGGAGCCAGCGTTTTCCTGATTACAAAACTGACCACAATTCCTCACCCACCTGTCAGGGTACATCATTTATGTCCTCGGCCCATGCCATTTTCTGCCTGGAGAGAACTCCATTTTCTCATTATAACAGATTTTAACGTTTAAACATCAACTGTGGGGTCATTGCTATACTTGCTGTTGATAGACAAACTGAAGTTTAAGGGCAGCAAACTCTGATCTATAAAATGAAAAGTGTCTCAGAACTTCATGCTCTCAGTTGAGCTTTATAGAATTTGGAGAGCAGTCAGTATTGTCTAGGGCTTTTTACAATAGTCCAATAAAGGCCTGAGGAGTAGAACATTTTGGTAGCATGCTGGTAGCAGAACATTAACTATAAATACATATGTGAATTCCAAAGTTTTTTCAGATAGTGTGATTAGACTTACAAGGAATAGCCAGCTAAGAAAAACTGCCCAAGTAAATTGATCTGGTATTTTATAATGCAGAGATTTGAGGTTTTGTCCTAGACAAGTAGCAGGTGTATGTTTACCACAGTAACAAAGGAAATGAGCTGTAGAACGGCATCTGCTCTGCGACTTCCCGATGCTGTGCTGTTCACGCCCCTCAAGACACCGATCGTGTGGGTCACTGGCGCGACGATGGTGTGGCAATGTTTTCCTTGTAATGGACCAGGTCTTGCCAAAGCAGCAAACCGCATTAGGACACATTTTGTCACAGCTGGCTCCAGGGCCAGGGCAACACCAGCCAACACCAGCCAACTCGAGCCCAGTCCTTGCTATACTTATTCCCATCTCTCCCAAATCTTTGGAAATTGATGTCTCCACTCACTGGTGCATTTGCAAGTTCGAAGACCATGAGTCCTTTCCCTTAATGGACTGATCTTTTGCACGAAATAGACACAGCATGAGTGTGAATTTTGAAGCATCTCCACTCCATGCTGCCATGGGTGAGACTTTGGGAGATCCTCCTGAGGACTCAGTGAGTGAGTCCTTCACTGACATGCTGACCGCCAGCGCCCTGCAAGGTAAAATAGGCTCTGGGTGTGACTGCTGGGAAGGTCTGGGGCACTTGCGCAAGGGTCAAGTTGCTTGGCTGGTTGGTTCTCCACATTACGCTCATTTCTATGCCACCTTGTGTGACTCCAGCCCCTCCGTGCTGTGCTTGCTGCTACAGTGGTCCCTTATTAATGACCCACAGCACTAAACACAACTCGCCTAATCTATATCTCGGCTGTCCATGTGGCTGCCACTTCTGAATTTTAAGCATGAAAGGTGTATTTATGTCCCAAAGCAATCTTATTCATTTTTTAAGTTTATATACATTTCTCCAAAAATCCTAACGGATTTATCTGAATACTCAAAGGACCACTTTTCCACTTTATCTCATATGTTAGCTACCTCTCAAAGCCATTTTTATTTATCTTACCTATAGCGTTTGTGCTGCTCTTACAGTACTCTCAGCACTTTCCAGTGCCAGCTGGAAATGCCGACATTTGTACACATATCTGAGCGCTCCAAAGAACGAGGAGCTCCCAGAGAGGATGAAGAAATTTCATTCTATTTTCGATTCCTTCCAATACTTCCGACCCTAATACAATAGAGAAAAATAGATTAAAGGGAGCATGAAGAACATTTGCTTTAAGCATCCCATTTTACACATCCAGAAAAGGGGGTCTCTAATAGGTTGGGTGTGCACGAAATAAATAACTAAATATAGTACTTCTATTCAAATTTGTCAGATTGAAGCAGAAATCTCATTTTCGACCTTTCTTTCTTGGCCTTTGCCAAATGTGAAGTTCTTTTTTTCTATAGCTTCTTCTACTGGAGTTTCTCAGCACAGTCTCTTCTGCCTCGTTCCAGGCTTAGATCTGTATTTCTATTTACTTTTCTCATCTCCTAGATTGGGTTAACTGAAGCAATTCATGTTTTACAAGTGCTGAAGCATGAAAATTCAGCCACTGAATGGTTGAAATGGTTGACATTTGGTTTTTGAGTTTTCCTGGAAGCCTGCAGTGTGAATTTATCAGTCACAACTTTTTTCAAAAAATTAAGACAAATATTTCTGAAATGCTATTTTATTTTATTACAGTTGTGTGTGTGAGAGAGTGTGCATGTGTGTGTGTGTGTGTGTGTGTGTGTGTGTGTGTGTGTGTGTGTGTGGTGCTAGAGATAGAACTCAGGCCTTCGTGCATTCACGACAAGTCATCTATCACCGACAGATGACTCAGTGAGTGAATGGCACCGTAGGCAAGCACTGAGCCAGTGTATATGTCAGTCTTGTTGCTGTCTTGTATTATTTTTCCATAATCTATGAGAATTATGGCTTTTATGAGTCAGTAATTTCAGCCCTCCTCAGGGCAGAACGTCCTGGCTCGACTGTGAGTAGAGTTCTTGAAGCTCATTGGATAGCGGTGTCTCTTGGAAAAGTGTCTCAAACACAGCACAACAAATATTTTAGGTTAACCAGAGGGCAAGTCCTGTTTATGGCAAAGAACAATTATGTGGCCCACGTTAGTTTTCATTCTACACTAATCTCTATTTTCATGCATTGAATTTTCCCTGAGTATAATTTCTTTGAGTCTTAGGTCCATCCTAGAGAATGAGTGAATATGATCCTCCTGAGTGAACATGACACAAAATAGAATTATTTGCCAGGTATTGTGGGGCCCACCAGTAATTCCAGCGATGCAGGAGGCAGAGGCAAGAGGATGGCGAACACAGCAAGATCCCGTGTCTTTAAACAAAACGAAAAGTTAAATAGATTTTGGAGCTGCTAAAGCATTATATTGTGTACCAGTAATTTTAGCTTCATCCTATATGTCCTCCTTTGTAAGGACTTTTCTGTTAAAAACATGATTTCCTCGCTGCCCACGCCCTATCCTTGTTACTTCTTTTGTAGATGACGAAGCAGTACTCGTTCCTGCCAGAATAAACAGATAAGCCTGAAAATCAATGGAATGTCTGGTTCTGCACCGGGCAAGGCTGGCCTCTCTGAAACGCTGTGGGGTTAGAGACGTCCCGGGCCTAGGTAGAGATATCTGTAGCTGCTCCATCTCCTTCTTCCTGTGCAAAGAGGAGCATCACTGCTAGGGGTTGGTTGCTGCACTTGAAGAAAAAAGTAACACCTTTGGTGTGAATGATCCAGATGTCCACCACACTGGGGAGATTCAGGAGATTAAAACCCTGACACATTCAGCCACTCCACCCAAGGAGCAGCCCAGGTCTGCCCGGGCTCCATGCAGGCTGTGACCCCCCACGCGTTGCGTTTCCTCTCCTTTCCACATCCTATCCCGAGCTCCCCCAGCTACCCTAAGTAAACCCGCGCCGGCTCCGGAGTCATTTCCACTAGGAGAAATTGGCAGGATGCGAGGAAGGCTTCCAAGGCCCATGCTGAATGTGCCTCTTGCTTTTAGTGCCAGACCTAGTCCTGTGTGAATTCTGTAATTGTGAGTTGTTGCACCAGAGCGTTGAGAGATGATGACACGCTTGTCCTTGGAGCTGATTGAGCAACGGAAATAGGCCTCAGAGACATGGTAAGTGCTGCAATCCGGCAAGTCTTCGAAATAGAGTCCCTCCCAGGACGGAGAGAGTGTGGATCACGCACAGTGCCCACCGGGGCTGCCCACACTGGGCTGCAGGATCCCAGGCACGGGGACTCAGAAACGGTCAACACAAGGACTGGGGTTGTCACCCAGCACCTAGCCGAGCTGCTGAGTGTGAGGTCGTGGGGTGAAGGCTGACAGTGTATGGAGAAGCAGATCACAAGCCTGCGTGTGTCGCTTGTTGTTTCAGCCCCGTGTCGTCCCAGTCTCTTGAGGATGGCCTGGAAGGCTCTGACACACGACCCTACATTGGAAACCTCTTCCAGAATATGGAAAAACAAAACTGGAAGTTGTCTTTCTTCTCCCTTCCACAAGTGGCAGGATTATTTGAGTAAAGGGAGGCTTCTGTGTGACTTCTTACAAATGTTTCAGAAAGGAAATAATCAAACTGAGAGAAAGTATCTTTATGTGTGTGTATTTTTTTAAGTAATTTTTTTAGACAGAGAAATTACCTCCCACTCACATTAACGTTTGTCTCAGAAGAAACTGACTTGCCCCAAATTGAAATCATTCACAGAGCTTTAATGAAAGCAGTAATGACACGTTTCCTTCTCGGGATACTGAAGAGCTGTTTTACATAATAATGTACTGTGTGATAAAGAGTAAGTCGAGGCACGATTCGTATTATTCGTATTCTGGCTCTGAGTTTCACAGCGCCCCCTGGAGTGACAGCTCAAAGGACTCGGGGCATCTCAGCACTGCAAAAACTAAATATGTGCATGTGGCCCGAGCACTCCCTTCTACTTGTATCATTTACTTCTGATTGAAGTGTTTAAAATTCTTTCTTGAACTCCAGGGCCTAGGGGAGGCAGTGTAGCCAGACTCTGAGAATCTTGCTCTTTTTCCAAATACTGTCACGTCTCATGTACTTTCCCCTAAAATGATAAATTCCAGGGTAAGAAATCCTGGAAAGGGGTGTTGTTTATATTAGATGCTCACAGGAAAGCACAGGATTGCCTCTGATCTTTGTACAACCAGGACTGAAAACTCCTACAGCTGTTAGCACTTGAAGTTGATAATTAAAGTGCTACTTGCCATCAAGCACAAGCCTTCAAACAAAAACCAACTTTTATCCCTCTGACAGAGGTTGCACTGTTTTGTGAGTGTTCTCACTTTCACCTTTGACCCCAGGGGGAAATCCCCAAATCACCAGGGCTTCTTGTTAGGTGTGAATTCGTGGGTGAAAGAAATGTGAGCAGATTTCATTTCTTTCCTTCTCAGGGTTAGCAGAGCGCTGACAGAGCATCTGTTGTGTCAGCCTCTCGGAAGCAGGCGCAGGAGGTTGTCCGGTTGGTGCCCCCACACTCGTGGGGAGCGTCTGTGAAAATGTGTGTGACAATGCATTGGACTCCTTTGAATGGAACTAAGTTTCTGTCAACTTCTGCCAGGTCACGCCTCTCCCCCGGTCCTGCACCTGTAACCAATTTAGACACGGCACTCGAGCTCTCCAACCTCAGAATGAAGGTCACGTGGCCATTTGAGTACACAGTGTCTTAGACCCGTGTAATTTTTATTTCAACAAGACACTGCCAGCACAAGACCGAGGTTCCCACAGCATGCATGGCACTTGCGGTTAGCATTCAAGAGCAGCTGTAACACCGGCGACTGTCAGGTGCTGCCGGGGACCTCTCCCGAGAGCAGGGCCCGCAATACATTGAGTAAATAGACACAAGTTTACAGTAGGTCACATATTATTCCAAAACAAATGCTGATATAAAGACACCATCAACGCAGGTCCAAATGTGCTTTGATCAGCTATTGTGAGTTATTTGCTCTATGTCCTACCCTATTATTCACAAATATTACTTATTTGTTACCAAATCCCTGACTTCTTTCTGTAAATCTATTTGCACTTTTGATACTTCTTGTATTCATTTGAACCTCCAAAGACTTACTGGCTAGCAGTGCTTAAAAAAACAAAGTAGTTTGTTTGATTAAATGCCTAATATCTAAATATGTAAAGCACTAGCAGAAATGTCTTATTCTCACCCTTAAAAAAGAGGTTGGCCCATAGGAATTGTATAGATTTTCACTATTCAAGCTATCTAAAGTTTTTGATTTCTATAATTGGACCTGTTGTTTACTTATTTCCTTCCAATCCTTTCATTAGCGTTTTTTTCAGAGTATTTATATATCCTCTGACAGATACTTTGTTAGTTTGGAATGTGGTCTTACGGTGTAGTTCAGGCTGGTCTGGAACTCACCGTAGGACTCTTGTCTCAGCCTCAGGAGCACAAGTACCAGGCAGCCTGGCCTGTATCATTGATCATGGTGCTTATTCATTCCTTCATATAAAACATGCACCCTTTGATTTTTTTTTTCTTTTTGAGGCAGAGTCTCACTTTTGTAGTTCAGGCTGGCCCTGAGCTCAGCCTTGAACTCACACCAATCCTCCTTCTCCTGCCTCCCAAGTGCTGGGATTACAGGGGTAAGCCCGGCACTGTGTACTGATTGCTGGTGGGCATGAGTCTCGACGCCCAGCATTGTTGTATGTGGTTACTGGGGATCCAACTCAGGTCCTTGCAAGACAGGCTCCAGAACCACCTAGCTAAATTCTGGCCCACCCTTTGAATTTTTTTTTTTTTTTTTTTTTAGGTTTTTTGAGACAGGGTCTCACTTTTGTAGTTCAGGCTGGCCCTGAGCTCAGCCTCAAACTCACATCACAGCAATCCTCCTGCCTCTGCCTCCCCAGTGCTCGGATTACAGGCATGAGCCACTACGCCCGGCACTGTGGTATGTGGCACTGGTTGCTGCTGGGGTGAGTCTCCATGCCCAATATTGTTATATGGTTACCGAGGATCGAACCCGGGTCCTTGCGCTTGCAAGACAGGTGCTGGAACCACTGAGCTATATCCCCGGCCCACCCTTTGAATTTTTATCTGTTCCTTCTCAACTTACTTAAGGCCCCAGATGGACATATATTTGGCCTTTATTGTGCTTTAGACGGTTAGAAAAAGGGATAGTGTATGGGGGCTGGTTGTTGTGTGGTGGTTTTGGGGTTTTTTGAGACAGGGTCTCGCATTGTAGTTTAGGCTGGCCCTGAGCTCATTATGTAACCCAGTCTAGCCTTAAACTCATAGCAATCCTCCTGCCTCTGCCTCCCAAGTGCTGGGATTACCAGTGTGAGCCACCATGCCCAGCACTGTGGTGTGTGGTTTTGATTGTTGGTGGGCGTGACTCACCACACCTGGCATTGTGATATGTGGTTACCAGGGGATGGAACTAGGGACTTTGCACTTACAAGGCGGACACCGGAGCCACTGAGCTAAATCCTTGGCCCTGGTTGTTGTGTTTTTGAGGGTTTTTTGTTTGCTTTTTGTTTGCAGAACTGGGCATTGAACTCAAGACCTTGTATTTACTCAGTGGAAACACTGAGCTACATCCCTGGCCCCTGGAGCTAGTTCAATACTACATTCAAACTTCAGAATGGAACAGATATTAAACAAATACTCCAGAATTCTGCCAGTCCTTTTAACACAACTGGAAGGGTTCACCCAATTCAATAGCACCCAGATTTAAAAACAAAACGAAAAACCAGAGTGAGACTAGCCCTCCAGAGCCCTGTGGCTATTTTAATTTGTAACCCACACATTTGATGCCTGTTTTTGAATTTTATATAAAAATCAAATTGTACATTTTTTACTCCTCTCTATCCTGTTCTGCTACTCAACTTAGGCAGTAAGGTCAGTCACATGCTCCAGCCACCCTCACTCTTGTAGAGATGCGTGTATAATTGAGTAGTGTGTCCTGCTGCTGAAGGACACTTGGGGATCGCCACAGGACACGGGCCTGGGACCGTGGATGGGTCTCCTGGTGAACACACAGGTGCACTGCTGGCTGTGGGGTGTGTTCAGGACTGAGCAGGACTGTACCAATTGTGCCTGCGCTAGCAGCGTGAGGGTGCTTCCCCACTTCCTGTACATCTTCCCAACACTTGTGTCTTCTGTCTTTTCTAGTCCAGCCTTTCTGGCAGGCGTGTGGGTATCGCATTGGGATGTCATTTGCCCTTTCTCTGAGGATTAAAATGGTCTGTGCACTTTAAGGCATTAGCTATTTGACTCCGTTTTCTTACAAAGCACCTGTTAAAGTCTCTTACATTGGATACTTGTAAGAGTTCTAATATGTACACTGTTAGATAAATGTATTGCAATGATCTTTTCCGCGTTGTTTTTTCCTTTACTAACGAATGTGAGTTTTAGCCAGGCATGGTGGTGCACACCTGTAATCCCAGCCCTGAGAGGCCGAGGCAGGAGGGTCAAGCTGGAACTATAGAGTGAGTTCAAGGCCAGCCTGACCTACATAGTGAAACACTTATGTCAAAAACAAAACAAACAATGGGGGCCGGGGAGTTAGCTCAGTGGCTCCGGCACCTGTCTTGCAAGCGCAAGGACCCGGGTTCGATCCCTGGTAACCACATACCGCACTGGGCGTGGAGACTCAAGCCCAGCAGCAACCAGTACCAATACCACAGTGCCAGGTGTGGTGGCTCACGCCTGTAATCCCAGCACTGGGGAGGCAGAGGCAGGAGGATTGCTGTGATGTGAGTTGGAGGCTGAGCTCAAGGCCATCCTGAACCCTGTCTCAAAAAACCTAAAAAACAAACAAACAAACAAAAACATGCTTTTACTCTTGATGTAATCTAGTCTACTAAATTTTGTGTTTGTGCTGTTTTTTAAGTGCACTATCAAGAAAGCCTTGCCTGCTCCAAAGTTGATAATAAAAAATTTTGATTTTTCAAAGTTTTCTTGGTTTGTATTTCACATTTAGATCTGCAGTCAGGTGGAGCTAAGATATGGTGGTTGCGTATATCTGAGGCTGTTTTCTGCATTTTCTAGTCTGTGGCTTCAATCCTTGGGTCTGTTTTGTTGCCAGGACCATGATGTTTTTAACACAGTACCTCTGTAGTATAATTTCCAGACAAGGATTTTGATGCCTCCTGCCTTGTTTTTGTTGCCTAGAATTGTTTTTGCTATTCTAGGTCTCTTCTGATTCCCAGTGAATTTTAGGAATGTTTTCTCTGGTGCTGTGAGATATGCTACTGGTATTTTGATTGGGATTGTATCAAGTCTATATAACAATTTAAAAGTATGATATTGCAACTGTGTTGGTTCTTCCTGTCCATGAGCCAGGAATATCTTTCCATTTTCTGACATTCTCTTTTTTTGGAGTACTATAACTTTCTATGAAAAGATCATTTACTTCTTTTGTTAGGTTGATTCATAAGCATTTTATTTTGTGAAGCTATTGTGAAAGGTGTAGTTTCCCTAATTTTTCTCTCAGAAAGTTTGTTGTTATTTATGCACAGGAATGTTAGTGATTTTTGAGTGTTGACTTTGTATCTAGCTATATGACTGAATTTGATTACTAAATCTAGAAGTCTTTTGGTGAAATTTTTTTGGGTCTTGTATGTAGAGTACCATATTATCTGCAAATAATGATAGTTTAATGTCTTTCTTTCCTTTCCTTATTCCTTTTATTTCTTCTTCTTATCTAATTACTGTGGCTGATGTGTCTAGAATTATACTGAATAAGAGTGGTGACAGGGGGCTTGTCACTGGTTTTAAACTGAAAGCTTTCAAGTTTTGTCCATTTGTATGATGTTGGCTGTTGTTCTGTCATTGACGGCTTCTATCAGATTGAGATGAGGTCCATCTATTCCAGTCTTCTGTAGTTTTTATTATGAATGAGTATTGGATTCTGTCAAATGCTTTTTCTACATACACTGAAATAGTCATGTGTTTTTGTTCTTGCTTCTGTTAATACAGTATATTACTTTTATTGATTTGTATGTACTGAGTCATCCTTGCATCCCTGGGATGAATCCTACTTGGTTATGGTTGTGGTGTACAGTCTTCTTGGTTTGCAGCCATCTGTTTGCCAGTATCTTACTGAGGATTTTGCGTCTATGTTCACTAGGGAGATTGGGCAGTAGTTATATTGTTTTGGTTGAATCCTTCTCTGGTTTTGGTATCAGGGTAATACTTGCTTCTAGGAATACATTAAACTAAAACCTAAATGGATCAAAGATCTAAATATTAAAACAGAAATCCTAAATCTGCTGGAAGAGAGAATGGGTAGAACTCTTGAAGATATCAATGTAGACAAAGAATTTATGAACAAAACCCTGATCACATGGGAAATATTTCAAAGAATCAATAACTGGGATCTCATCTTATTAAAAAGCTTCTGCATGAAAAAAGAAACCACCAACACAGTAAAGAGACAACTGGCAGAGAGGAGAAAACGTTACCAGCTGTTCCACAGATAAAGGACTATTATCTAGAATATATATAGAACTGAAAAAAATCAAACTCTTCAAATTGAAACACTCAGTCCAAAAATGGGCATCTGAAATGAACAGATACTTCTCAGATGAAGAAGTAGAAACAGTAAATAAATATATGAAACAAACTGAACATCACTGGTCATCTGAGAGATGCAAATTAAAGCCACACTGAGATTCTATCTCACTCCAAAAAGAATGGCTAACAACCACTAAGAATGGCTAATCAACCACTAACAAATGCTGGCAGGCTTACTGGGGAAAGGAGCACTTCTCCACTGTGGATGGGAGTGTAGACTGGAGCAACCACTGTGGAGATTCCTCAAAAAAGCATGAGAGGTTTCATTTAATCCAACTATTCTCCTTCTCGGTATCTTCCCAAAAGAATTAAAACATCATACCACAGAGACATATGCACATCCATGTTCATAATAGCTACATCTGGAAATGGCCCAAATGCGCAGTAACTGATGAATGGATAAAGAAGATGTGTGTTGGGCTGGCGATTTAGCTCAGTGGCTCTGGCGCCTGTCTTGCAAGCGCAAGGGCCCTGGTTCAATCCACGGTAACTACATACAACAGTGCCGGGCGTGGTGGCTCACACCTGTAATCCCAGCACTCAGGAGGCAGAGGCAGGAGGATTGCTGTGATGTGAGTTGGAGGCTGAGCTCAGGGCCGGCCTGAACTACAAGCGAGACACTGTCTCAAAACAGAAAAAAAAAAAAACTGTGTGGTTTTTTTATACAACAGAATACTACTCAGTCATAGAGAAAGATAAATTTGAGACATTTCTAGATAAGTGAATGCCTTTTAAGACTGTATTCTTTTGTTTATTTGTTTTGTTTTTGAGACATGGTCTCGCTTTGTATTTCAGGCTGGCCCAAAACTCACTATATAGCCCAGGCTAGCCTGAAACTCACAGCAGTCCTCCTGCCTCTGCCTCCTCAGTGCTGGATTTACAGACATGAGCCACCACACCTGGTATAGTGGTATATGGTACTAGGGATCGAACTCAGGACATTGTAGTTGCCAGGCAGACACTGGAACCACTGAGCTATATCCCGGGCCCTGAGACTGTACTTTTAAGTGAAATAAATCAGATACATATGTGTGAATATTGCATTGTTTCTCTGGTATGAAAAACTAAAAGTGTAAATAAGGACCAAAATGTATAATAGATATTGTGAAATAGAAAGAAAATATTCATATGGAAGGGACACAAGGGAGAGGGTGGAGAGAAAGGAGGGAAGGAAAAAGAAAAAAAAGACAAAATAGAAACAAAGTTCTTGTAAATAGGAGAAGAGGAACATAATGGAAAGGAGGGGAATGGGGGAAAGTAAGAATCAAGACATATGTACGGGCACAAATTTCATACAATGAATGTGATCATTGTGTATATCTAAATTGTACCAATACCTTTAATTCTTGAAAAAAAATAGCATAACTACTTTTTTTAAAAAGGTAATCTGTTATACATACTTGTGTTCATGAGTAGTTTTCAGCTTATTTGGACAAAGATCAGAAAATAAGAGTGCTCCTTTGTGGGCTGATTTTGTTCCAAGTTGCCGAACTCCCTTCCACAGGAGCTGCAGGTTTTGCACAGGACAGGTACCAGTCCAGCTATCTGGAAGCGCCCACACCAGCAGCTTGGGGCTCGGCCCACTGATAGGTGTGCAGTGGTCTCTTACAGTGGTCTTTCACCTGTAACTCCTTATTGACGTCTGATGTTTAAATTCTTATCTTCTTTGGTAAGGTTGTTCAGGTGTTTGGCCCAGCTTTTAATCTAGCTACTCATTTCCTTGTTGAGTTTTAGTTCTTTGTATATCTTTGTTTATTTTGTATAACAGTCATTTATCAGATGCAAGTTTGCTTTTTGTTGTTGTTCTTTTTTCTTTGAGACAAAGAAAATTTATAGTGCAGGCTGGCCTTGAACTTATGGAGATCCTCCTGGATCAGCTTTCCAAGTGCTAGGATGACAGGTGTATGCCACCATGCCCCATTGAGAAATTGCAAAATTTTCTTAAATGTTTTCTCCTCATCTGTGGCTTGCCTCCTTGTCTCTTTAACATTGCTTTCATTTAACTGTAGTAAAGAGTTTGATTTTAATGAAGGTCAGGTTATCACTTATTTCGTTCACAGACAGTGGTACTATATCCAAGGTCATCCAGGGATTTTCTTAGGTTATCTTTGATGAAGTTATAGTTTTCCATTAGGCCTACGATCCATTTGAGTGAGTTTACGTAAGATCTCTACTTAGATTCCCTCTCACCTTTTGCCAAAAGATTGACCTTTCCTCATTGTATTGCCCTTGTACTTTTGCAAAGATCGGGGGTGACATTTATGTGGTCTGTTTCTTGCTATCTCTTCTGTTCCTCCCGATCTGTTCATCTGCTCTTCGCTAACACACCACGATCTTGGTTATCACAGCTCTGTAGTCAGTCTTGAAGGGAGGCAGCCTAGGTCCTCTGACTGCTTTTCCCCTGCAGTATTTGCTTCCCCATACAAACTTCAGAATCAGTTTATATCCACAGGATCATTTGGGGGAGCTGATTAGGGTTGTCATGAACTCATACATGCAGGAGGGAAGAGCTGCCGTCTTGTTGATATTGCATCTTCCTGTCCATGAACGTGGAATACTTGTATCTCTCATTCAGTTAGTTCTTTGATGATTTTCCTTGGACTTTTATAGAACATTATATGTATTTTGTAAGTTTTTTAGTTCCATTCCAGGGAATCTTTTGCTTTGTTTTGGTTAATTCTTTAAGACTGCCTACATAGTCATGTCACTCACAGACAAAGATGTTTTATTTTGTCCTTCCTCACTATGTCTTTGTTTCTTTCTCATCTTTTCTCATTAGCAGGGACTTCCGGTCCAAAGAGAAAAGCGTTCTCACTGAGTCCTGCTCTGCAGCAGGAAAGCTTGGGCAGCTCCCCATTAGCTGGTGTTAGCTGTAGGATTTTTGTAGATGTTCTGCTTTGCTGAGTTTTTGCTGTGAATGTGTGTCAGTCTTCATCAGCATCTTTTGCTGTGCCTGTTGATCTGATCCTGTGACTTTTCCTCTGTAGCCTGTTGGTGCGATGAAGGACAATGTTGACGTTGGGAGGTTAAGCCGGCCTTGCAGTCAGGTTAAGCCAGCCTTGCAGTCTTGCTTGGTTGTGGAATACAATTCTTGGACCTTGTTGGATTCGATTTGCAGATATTTTCCTGAGGGCTTCTGCATCTGTATTCCTGGGAGATTTGTGTTAGAGGAGCCTTTTGCAATGTCTTCGTCTTGTTTGGTAATGCTGACCTCATAGAATTAGAAACTATTTCTTCTGCTTTTATCTTCTGAAAGATTATAGGGAATTGGCATCTTTCTTCCTTGGATGTCAGGTAGGATTGACCCGTGAATGTACATGTGCTTTCTGATGTCGAAGCCATTCATCCCTGATGCCATTTATTTACTAGACACAAGCTCATTCAGATAGTCCGTTTTGCCTTGTTTAAGTTTTAGCGGATTGTGTCTTTCCAGGAATAGGTCCATTTTGTTGAGGGTGTCGAATCTGAATCTGTAGGCACAGAGTTGCTCTTAACATTCTTGTATTATCTTTTTTTTTTTTGACGGCAGTGATGGTGAAGATTGACACCACAGTCTTTTGATGCTAATCATTGTTCTGCCCAGAGCCACACCCTGTTTATTCTGCCTGTGAGACCGTAGTGATGTCCTCCTCTTTCCCTTCTTCGCCTTCTGCCCCTGTGGACTTCTCAAAGTAAGGGTTTCAGCTCAGTCAGAGCAACTGCTCGGCAGTTAGTCTTATCCCGATTAGATTCTAGCCACACCTTCCTTTAGAAATGTGTGAAGGGAATTCAGGTGAGATAGTCTATCCAGTATCCAGGTTCTCAGGAGGCTGACACAGAAGAATCCTGAGTTGAAGGCCAGCCCAGGCAACTTAGCAAGAGGAAGAGAGGAGGTAGGTTTAGCAGAAGAACCGTACAGGAGCTGGTTAGGCCACAGCGAGAAGAGCATATGAATCTCTAGCTAAGGAAGCAGGAGAAAATGGCCAGTGTGAATGAGAGCATTTTTCTGATCCTGGGGCTGGCTCAAGCTAGGTCACATGTGGCCACACAAGGAAAGGTGAGCAAGGCCTTCTCTGTGGCTGGGACTTCTCAGACTGGGCAAATGTAAATGTGAAATTTTGCAGTGAGACTTTCTGGCTGATAATAAATGTTCGCTTAGAAATGGGCATCAGTCAGCTTCTTCCAGTGCCACGGCTGTCCACAGGACTC
Organism: Petromus typicus; assembly: GCA_004026965.1. Taxonomy (NCBI): domain Eukaryota; kingdom Metazoa; phylum Chordata; class Mammalia; order Rodentia; family Petromuridae; genus Petromus; species Petromus typicus. The sequence goes on along the minus strand of PVIR01008803.1, from coordinate 18,529 downwards.
TCACCACAGGGACTCCAGGCCAGTGTTCAATATGGTACAAGGAGGCAGCAGACTGAAGTGTATCTTTGTTTTGTTTTGTTTGAGACAGAGTCTCTCTATGTGGTCTAGGCTGGCCATGAACTCACTATGTAGCCCAGACTGGGCTTGAGCCCATGGTGATCCTCCTGCCTCAGCCTCCTGAGTGCTGGGATTACAGACATCTACCTCCAGGCTGGCTCTCCATGTAGTTCAATGCAGTGTGTCCTGGTTTCCTTTGGTCTAAGGAGGAGCTTTGGGAGAGTGCAATAGGAAGTCACCCTTGGGATGCCTTATATTTCTGAAAATGTCTTTATTCTACTCTCATACTTCACTGATGGGTTGGCTGGGTATAAAATTCTAAGTTAGCAATATTTTTTTCCTGCTTTTGAAAACATTGTCTTATCGATTTTCTAACCTCTGGTGTGATGACTCTTGAGCTTTGATATAGCTTTTTTTTATCCTGTCCGGAAGTTTTTAGGACAGTTTCTCTGGAAAGGGCATGAATGTACAGCTCGCCCTTTCCATGTGTTTGACAATCCTTCCTCTCCTGACTCTGGTGGTTTAAAGTAGTGTGAATCCTTGTGCAGCCCGGGAACAACTGAAGTTTTCAAGTGCGGGTGGGAAAGAGTGAAGAGCAGAGAGTGACAAATGTGTATTTAGAAGATAGGAAGGAAGTGATCGTTGCAAACTCTGATAACAGGTCCAGCCATCTTTTCACGAGCCACGTCCCATCTAGGACCAGACGCCCCTCATGCCACCTGCGTCTCTCCCCCGAGTGTTCTCAGCAATCAGGAAGCCTTGGGTCCAAGACTTCCCAAGGGCCACTTGCTTTTCCTAGCCTTTCCTGAGCTCACTTCTGCACTTGCTGATGAAAAGGACATGTGTGTTTTCTTTGAGGGAACATATGTGTAGCCTGTGGAGAGATGCCAGGTGGGAAAATGAGGCCCTGGAGCATGAGAGAGAGGCCTAGGGAGGCGGGCCTCACCTCTCCAGTGCTGTCTGAGTCAGGATATCTGTGCTAGGCATAGTCTTGTTTGATCATTAGGGCTTTAGAGGTGTTTCTTCCTCTTCCTGTCCCCTGTGGTGGGCAGTGGAGGCTTTAGCCCATCTCATGTATGACTCGAGTACTGTGGTTACTAATATGTGCAAATATCATGACTACTATTATTATTTGTCAGGAACTCACGGTGGAGGGTCGTCACTATGTAGCCCAAGCTGGCCTTCAGCTCACAGAGATCCTCCTGCCCCGGCCTCCTAAGTGCTGGGAATCATAGACGTCTGCTACCATGCCATGGTGAAGTGTCTGTCCACGGTCCTTTCTAGCAACTTCTAGAGGACCTGAGAAAAGCTTTTCCTGCCCCATATCTTGTGCCCCAGATACCTTCCCAGAGGCCTCACAGGTGCCATGCTAGACCCTCTGCCAAGCCAGGCACCGCACAGGCAGAGTGAGCACTGCTGGGATAAAATTCCAAGTAATACAGAGCTGGAAGGCTGGGAAACCAATTGGTACAGGTTAAGGGTGGTCCGAATCTTTGGGCCACCCAGACCCACACCTAGTTCTCTGTGGCTCTAGGGGTGGGACCCTCACGCGTGCCAGCCAGGTGTTCGCCGGGGAGCGGCACCCCCCAGCCCGTTCCCCGGTGTCCTGACAATCTTCCTTTTCATCAGAGACGGCCTCAAACCCCAGACGCAAACCCTTTTGCTCTGGTGCTCAGTTTTATAATTTCACATTTTGCTGACCCGTTTCCATCCTCCAAATAGTGCTGCCCATCAGATTAGAGACCTTAGTTGATTCTTGTGTGAAATCAGTTATATTTTTTGTTTGAAATACATTATTCTGTGAACAGTTGCAGAAGTTTGCTTATTGGCCATCAAAGGAAGTAAGGTCAAGTTTGCAGGTCCAGGAGAAATGGCCCAACTTCCGGTCCCTGCACACATTGTCCAGGGCATGACTTCAGCTTCCTCCAGACACGCCAGAGGCGAGGGAAGCGGTGGATGAGTCCTGAGGCAGCATGACTCCATCTCCCCACCGCGGGGTCCTGATAGGGGCGGTTGTTCCTGCAAATATTCCGTCCATTTGTTCCTTCATGGGTAATTGCACGGAGTAACAAGAAACACCTCCTCGGCTTACAGCTTGGCAGCCACAGAAGAAACAAAATGAGAAGCAGGTTTCCTGGACCTGTCTCTAAGTCACACCCTCCCCCCAAATTATATATACAGAACCCTGTGCCTCCTAATAACTGTGGTCCATGGAGAGCCAATGTTCCGGTCGGGGCCTCCCAGGAAAGGAGCGGGATTAGGGAGGGAAGGGGGACCTGGGCTTGAGCATGGGCTTCATTGCAATGAGGTGAAGCTGTTTTTCTTCATCCTTTCTACTTAGAAAAATAAGAAAGCTGGGTGGTGCTTGGTTGTAAGCACTGGCCTGGCACACACGAGTCCTGTGTTCCATCCCCAGCCCTGCAAAAGGAAAAAAAACCCTGCAGGGCCCACTCTTCCCCCGTACCAACCAGAGAGAAACAATGGCATGTACACTGTTGAAAGGAAGAACTGTGGCTTCAGTTCTGTTTATAATTTGGGGGTCAGTATCTTGGGGAGGACTTAAGTCTTAGCAACATTACATCACTGAGAACATATCTTTTATTTGTCCCATCTTTTATAGCAAAATGAAAATTCATTCTATTCTTCTTTATAAAATTGGATCATTCCATTGACAAGTATTTACTGTACAGTTTCCTTGAATAAGGACCTCAAGGGAAGCTGAATAGAGAGGATACTTCTGTGTTTGTACCTTTGCTCCCCCCACCCCAGAAATCAAAGGATAGAGACGTTTATCCAAATCGGTGATGGTAGAGGAAGAGCATACAGTGCTGTGGGGAGACAGATGGGGAGCTTTAAACTGGAGACTTTGCCAGGCATGGTTGTGCACATCAGTATCCCTGTACTCAGGCAGCTGAGGCAGGAGGATCACTGTGAGCTTGAGGCCAGCCTGGACTGTCGGGCAAGCCTGTCTCAACCCCCTGCCAAGCATGACTTAGCTTGACTGTGAGTCACTGAAATTGTATATTAAGCATGAAGCAAAGTAAAAAAAGAAAATCAAATGATGAATGACCCATTTTTCCTGCAGTCTGTGTTCATGCAGAGCACTGACTACCTATCACTCAGTTGACATTTATTCTGCACGCAGAACACTCGAGCAGGTGCCGTGAGAAACAACTGACAGACCCCCACGTGGATACTGCAGTGTAGACCTGCCAGGCAGCCACTGACTCTGAGAAAAACTGGCAGAGGAGTGAGCATTAAGCATGCCGGGGAGATGGGCAGCACACTCGAGGGTTGTTTGGATAGTGTGGAGCCAGCGGCCGCCGTTGGGAGGGCACCGTGTCATTCTGAGCAGAGACTTTCCCTGCATGTCACTGAGACCCTGACTGACCTTTACACTATCGCAGGGCACATTCCTCCTCGTGGCATGTAGTGTTTACACTGTAACCCAGATAACTGAGGATTGTTTGGGTACTGGCTGTGTAAATAGCCAGACCAGGAGCCCACACAGTGCAGAGGAGCCCCTCGAGCCTGCGCCTTCACGCAGCCAGTCGCCCTGTCGGGGTTTTCAAGTCACTCTGTTGTTCTTATGAAGAACTGCAACTGAGATCTTTAGTCTCACACGCCAGTGGCCCAGCGCTGAGAGTGGATTCCTCAACTCGCTGCTCTGCTCACAGGGACGGAGCAAGAGGCCCTCACAGACACCCTCGTGAGCGTGGCCCTTTCTCCACGGATGAGCTTCCGGTCCACTGGGGTTGGAATCCCCTCCTCCAAGCTCCTGGGCCTCAGGGAATGGCCTGACTTCTCTAGTTCTGGCTTATGTGTCCACACTGTAGGGAAAAGACCTCAGATTACACAGAGTGAAAGGCAGGTTGTGTGCTCAGCAGACCAGTCTGCATCTCTGCCCTTCCAATCCGCTCATCCAGTCATCAGTTTCTTTAATGTCCATTGACTATCCAGCAAGTGCCTTCTAGGGCTGAGCTTTTGTCAGATATTGCGACCGTGGCTGAGAACAAGACAGACACCTCTGACTTCAAGAGCCTTGAATTTCTTTGTTCCCAGGGTCAGCAATCCTGAATGTACTCAGCTCTGCTGTGCTATTTTGACCAAAGAGTTAACATTTAAATGACGCATGGTACTTAGAAGAATACATTGGCATGTGGCACCCCAGCCAGACCCTGCTGAGACTACTTCTTTTGCAGCTTTAGCACCGTGCGAGCATTTCCCCCTCCCCCTTTATATTGACTTTTGTTTTGGTTTTGTCTTGAGAATGGCTTTCTGATTAGTGTTGGCCTGGGCACCCGTGTTGACATTCTTCCTGGTAACTGTCATGTGGCCCATGTGACTGGCCCTCACCTGACTGCTCCCCACGTGACTAAGATGTCTTTTGCTGAAGAAAAGTTGTATACACAGGAAAGATAAACACTCAAAGCATTTGTTTGTAGTTCCAAAAGGTCTTTCCCTTTTTTCAGACTTTTAATTTAAATATTTCCTTGAAAACAACCTTGCTTTAGAATGCAATTAAAGAATAAGCTCCTTTGTCTAAACATAATTTACCAACTAGGATGCTGTACAAAAGCATTCTAAATGTAAGTGGCATCTGTGGGTGTCTGTGGGCATCTGGGCTGTGCCAGGGTTTTCTGTGAGCCCTCAGAAGAGGTGACTTCTCTGTGGGGAGGCATGTCCTTGTCCCTTTGGTGAGCTCGCTCAGTCATGCTGCCCCCCTCTCTGCATGTCCCTGAGAATGAGCTTCCTAAGCTGTTCTTCTGTTTCAGGAGTCACCATGGTTGACACAGAAATGCCATTCTGGCCCACCAACTTTGGAATCAGCTCCATGGACCTCTCCATGATGGACGACCACTCACACTCCTTTGACATCAAGCCCTTCACCACAGTCGACTTCTCCAGCATCTCAGCACCACACTACGAGGACATCCCATTCCCCAGGGTGGACCCCATGATGGCCGATTATAAATACGACTTGAAGTTCCAAGAGTACCAAAGTATGATATCCCTTTCACACCCACAGAGACTGGATGGGGTGGACTGCTCCATAACCCTGGAAAAATAGTTACCGTGTGTGATTTACTCTCCTGTTCATGAAATAATAGTATCTCTGATGTGCAGAAGGAAAGGTGGTGTGTAAATGCTTCTCCTCTTTCCCTCTTCCTTCCTCTCCTTTCTTGCTTTTTTGTTTTTGTTTTGTTTTGTTGACACAGGGCCCCACTATGTGGTTCAGGCTGGCCTTGAACTCACTATGTAGCCCAGGCTGGCCTGAAGCTCATGGCGATCTTCCTGCCTCAGCCTCCTGAGTGCTGGGATCACAGGTGTGTGCCACCACGCCCGGTAAGGAGTATTTTCTCACATATTTCATTGTCCATTATATCTCAAGCTTAAGAGTTCATAACTTGAGTTCTTCTGGTTCTTATGAGTTATTAAGTAATCCTTGCAAATTACTTTATACAACTTACTATTACTAAGTTACTATTGCTATAGTTTTATTTTCTAATCTTTTTTTAAGCATCTTTTTTTTCTTTAAAAAATTTTTTTTTCTAGGGCCAGGGAGTTAACTCAGTGGTTCTGGCACCTGTTTTACAAGCGCAAGGACCCAGGTTCGATCCCCGGTAACCACATACTATACTGGGTGTGGAGACTCACGCCAAGCCAGCAGCAATCAGTACCACATACCACAGTGCCGGGCGTGGTGGCTCACGCCTGTAATCCCAGCACTCAGGAGGCAGAGGCAGGAGGATTGCTGTGATGTGAGTTGGAGGCTGAGCTCAGGGCCAGCCTGAATCACAAAGCGAGACCCTGTCTCAAAAAACCTAAAAAAAAAAAAAAAAATTTTTTTTCTAATCTTTAGTTTTTGAAATTTACAATGACACCTATTTTGGAGGTGGACAAATTCACATATTAACATGATAGCCTACTGATAAATCTTCATGCCAATAAGGAAATTGACATCAAAATATCAGATACAAGAAAAAACCAGAACCATATATCTCAAGATAAAATGTAACTTCTGTGCTACTGTTTCCTTGATTTCTATCTTGCCGTGGGCTGATGTGCTGGTTTCCCAAAGCCACTTCTGTGTCATTGGCAACCATTATTTGACAATAAGTAAGGACTTCCTGCATTTCTAGTTTTTTTCTTAGATAAATGGTAGAGTTGGTTATATTTAATTTGTGTGGCTTTCATTTCGGGCCTAATATGGAAATCCACTAGGCCTGGCCTCAAGCAGTGGAAACATTTGTCTCTATCGAAGATCGGGGCCAAACCACGGCCTGTGCCCAGCCCCCGGCCGCCCACCTGGGCTGCCTGCTCCCCTGGCGTCCCTGCCAGCCGGGCCTGCTTCGCACAGCGTTGCTCCTTCTGTCTTTCTTTTGCAAAAATGGCCTCACTTCAAGACTGTTGAGCAACTGTTCATCATCACCTGCTCCTCTTTTCCTGGTTTCGTTTTGTGTGTTTAAGTCTTTGACTCAAGGGAGGACATCCCGGTGCAGAGAAGAGCGACATGAGAGTGTGAAACAGGAAAAGTAACTTAAAAGGCAGCATCCAAGTAAAGATGCGTGAAATGCTAGCTGCAGCTCATCGCTGCCGACAAGAGGCACTTGTCACCTGGGCCATGTAGTCTGTCAGAGCCTGAGTGTCCTGCACCTCATTCCCAGCCCCCTTCACGTGTCACTGGGGCTCTGAGGGGCTGTGACAGACCCCTCCACCATCCTCGCACGGTCCCCTCCCTGAAGTAGCTAAGGGGCAGCAGCCGTTGGCCCCAAGGTCTCTACAGCATGGCTTCCGGGTGCTAACAACCTTGTCCATGTGTCACACACAGGTGCCATCAAGGTGGAGCCCGCATCGCCCCCGTATTATTCTGAGAAGACCCAGCTGTACAACAGGCCCCACGAGGAGCCCTCCAACTCCCTCATGGCCATCGAGTGTCGCGTGTGTGGGGACAAGGCCTCTGGCTTCCACTATGGAGTCCACGCCTGCGAAGGGTGCAAGGTACAAAACCGTCAGCAGAGTTTGCTGCAAACTCAGCTGCTGCATTTCCTGCAGCAGACTGGTCCCCAGGTCTGGAAAAACATTGTCATGCGTGTGTTTTCCTTTTTGAAAGAACTTATGCTTCCACTGAGATGATATTTGAAAAACTGATGAGAGTGTAGTTACTTCACTCACTTATTTCCTTAGATTGGTCCTTTCAAAAGGGGAAAGGAAGAAAGACTAGATAACCTGATCAGGCGTGGGGATCTTTACCTGTAATCCCTGGGATACTGTGGAAGACTGAGGTAAGAGGATTGTTGGTTCAAGTCCAGCCCGGGCAACTTAAACTGACCCACAACCTTGTCTCAGAAGAAGGTGTGGGGATGTATCTCAGTGTAAGGGTCCTGGGTTCAGTCCCCACTACTGACCAGTGAAAAATAAAATCACAGCTCTTGCCATATCCAGAGGCCCAAGGAGCACTCAGAAAGTCAGAGAGGCTTCAAATTCCAGCAGATCATAGCAGGACAGGCTCTTGGTGATGTTGCTCATCTCCTAAGCAACAAGAAGGCAAATGCTGGACAGCAGGCTCTGGTCCGAGCCAGGAGCTGAAGGCTGGGCCTGAGGGCAGGGTTTCCCCACAACTGCAGGAGCCTCGAGGAGTCCTGAGCCCTCGGCAGGAGGGGCCACACCTGGGCTTCACTGAGCCCCGTGTTCCAAGGTCTCTGCAGGTCCCAAGTCAGTGGCACCCAGCTTCTGCCAGATTTCGTTGGAGAAAAGAATTTCCATTTTAAGTCCCATAGGATTTCTGCAGTTTAAGGTCAAGAAATGATTGCAAAATTAAATATCAGCACACGCATAAGAAGGGCATACCTCGAATGACCTTCATAACAAACAAAAACTGATCCCAACACCCAACCTCCATGCAAGGAGAGCATATACTGGGAAAATCTGCCAGGTCCAGGCAACAGAACAGCTAGGTGAGGGTTGTCTAGACAGAGCAGGGTGCCAGCAACAAGCCAGCAGCAGTGAACTTCAGGACTGAGCCGGCGGACTCAAAACCCAGTCAAGTGCAACTTCTCAAAATGAAATGGGCAATGACTGGAAGAGAAATTCAGGGGAAACAAGGGCCCAAGATGAGACAGAACTGGAAGAAATACAGTAGAACTGAAAATAAGACACAAAGAAGTCACCAGCTAGGAGACTAACACTGCCATGAAGGGTATGTCCCTCCCAGGATCTTCTAGAATTCATAGCCTCTGTAGTTACTGAAGGGCTCCCAGGACCCTTGGATATTAAAAGGATCTGTTTTCTTCACTCAGCTATAGAAAGAGGAAGTGCAGAAATGGTCTGACTGATGAAATTTGAGGTGAAATATTTGTCTTTACATTTGTCAGTCTAATTACATATTTTTGTGTGGTTTCTTTGACTACTATTCTGCTTTACATTTGCAATCAATGCTACTGAATAGTTAGTGACAAGAAGATGGAAAATACAAAGAAAAGTTCAAAAATACAGACCACAGAATGAAGGTCTACCAGTTGTCTAATTGGAGTCCCAGGGCTGAGGGACTAATTAAGTCAAAAAATAAGTGAAAATAAGAAAGTAAATGAAAAGAAATTCACGCTTGAATAGACCAGAGTAAATCTAAGATACTGGGGGCAAAGAGAGGATATAAAGACAACCAATACGAAAAGAAAGATCACCTTCAAAATTAATTGACAGCACCAGGCTGTTATCTCAGCATTAGGAAGCTGAGGCAGAAGGATCCTTAGGAGCTCGAGGCCAGCAAGGAATAGATAGTGAGACTCTGTGTCAAGAAAACCAACCAACAAACAAATAAACAAATCAGTTCGTAGGAGGCATCTCAGCAGCAGCAACGGGAGCAGAAAAACAGAAGGAAAGTGTAACAAGAGAACCAGTGAGGACCCTGCAGTCATTCAAGCATGAAGGTGAAATGAAAATGTTCACGATTTAAAACAAACACGAGAAAGTGCATTCCAAGGACGGTCACCTGGAAGACAGAGGAGAGAGGATACAGGAAAGATCTCTAGCAGAGAACAGATTACTATCTAGAATATAGAAACAGGACTAAAATTCAATTTTAGTCCAATCCAGAAGAGACGGGAAGTGGGCTGGGCGTGTCGCTGAGACGTTGCAAAGGGGCAAAGAGACACACATCATAGGTTGTTTCCGTGGCAGGTGGGAAAGTCGCGGGTGCTGCTGGAGATGGCATAAACTAAGGTGACATAAAAGGGACTGAGAGGGCCAGCAGAGAAGTAGGGACAGTGACAGTCACAGAATGAAGGAGGGTGGATAAGATTCTGGGAGGACTGAACGTCATGGAAGATTGCAGTGAGGGACACAGGGAGGTGTATATATGTTGAACATCCCTAAGTCTAAAATCCAAACTCTATAATACTCTAAAGTCCAAAATATTTGAGCACCAACATGATGGATGTGGAAAATTTCACAGCCAACCTTCAGACAGGTCATAGAGTCAGAACCACACACACTAAAAATAAGACAAGGTGAGCACAAGTGAATTTTGTAAGTAGACTTGGGTTCCCTCCCCAGGTTATCTCTATTGCCCATATGCAGATTCTCCAAAATCCACAGGAATCCAAAACACTTTTGGCCGCAGGTCCTCAGACGTGTTCAAGGCAGGGCTCTGCAAAAAGCCCAAGTGTGTGCAACCAAGTCAGTGCTTTTGTATCAAGCAGGACCCAAACCCTGAGACAGAATTAAGAATCCAGGTCCGGGGAATTAGCTCAATGGTTCCAGCCCCTGTCTTCCAAGCGCAAGAGCCTGGATTCAATTCCTCGGTAACCACATACAATACTGGGCGTGGAGACTCACGCCCAGCAGCAACCAGCACCACATTCCACGGTGCTGGGTGTGGTGGCTCATGCCTGTAATTCCAGCACTCGGGAGGCAGAGGCAGGAGGATTGCTGTGATGTGAGTTGGAGGCTGAGCTCAGGACCAGCCTGAACTACAAAGCAAGACCCTATCTCAAAAAAAAAAAGAATTAAGAATCTAGCACAATACAGATAAGGAGGAATGCTACAAATCCCAAAAGTGGAGTTAAAAGACATTCCCAATTGAAAAAAGTTTTCATTTCTCTCAAAAAGACACAGTAAAGGTAGCTGAATGTCAGCCCTCAAAATGTTTCCATTTTTTACTGGTTTTCTGAGGATTTTTGCCTTTACTGCTCAGGTTATTTCATGCCACCTCTCCATAGAGATGTGCCATAATGACAGGCACCCTGTCAGCTACATAAATAAATGAAATGAATTCTGCAGGAAGTTATGCAACTGAGAGAATTCCAGAAAAGTATCCACATGTGGATTTTTATTAGTCCCGGTTGTGCTTTAGAATGAAGCGATTATAATTTGCCAAACTGCTGAACACATTTCTAAAGGCTGGGTGTGCTGTCTGAATGGTGTGCGGAGACACTGTGCCGATCGCATCGTGCTCTAAGTCCAGGATCTCTGCAGGGCAGGCTGAAAAAACGCACAAAGAGCAGGGATGCTGATGACATGTGGGGAATGTGGTCACACAAGCACCCAGGACAGCGGCTCTCTACCTTAGAGAAAAGAAACTAAGTCATGGGTTGGGGATTTAGCTCAGTGGTTCTGGTGCCTGCCTTGCAAGTGAAGGTCCCTGGTTCGATCCCCAGTAACACATACAACAATGCAGGGCATGGTAACTCACACCCACCAGCAATCAGAACCACATACCAGTGCCAGGCATGGTAGCTCACATCTGTTATCCCAGCACTCAAGAGGCAGAGACAGGAGGATTGCTAAGTTCGAGGCAGAGTTCAGGACCAGCTGGAACTACAGAGCGAGACCCTGTCCCAGAAAGAAAGGAAGGAAGGAAGAAAGGAAGAAAGAAAGAAAAAGAAACTAAGTCACAGAAAAGGACCTGTCCAGGTCCCCAGCACAGAGTCTCTTTTCTGCTACTGGGCCGTGTACTGATAGCCACGAGTCACCGCTTCTCTGTGTCCCAGTACTTAAAGGTTGTGTCTTTGTCCTATGTCTCTGTACAGGGTTTCTTCCGGCGGACCATCCGACTGAAGCTGATTTATGATAGGTGTGATCTGAACTGTCGGATCCACAAAAAGAGTAGAAACAAATGTCAGTACTGTCGATTCCAGAAGTGCCTCGCGGTGGGGATGTCTCATAATGGTAGGTGACCATCATCAAACACACTGTCCTCACTGTAGCCTGCTAGTCAGGGGGCTTGAGGGCTGCTGATGGAAACATATACAGTTCTTCCACAAAATGCCATGTTTCTGGTTCTTGCGTGCTGGCCTGACATTCCTCAGTGAGGTCAGTGACTTAAAGCTCTAGGTGGTGAATTGGGCATCTGCAAAGATGAGAGAAGAGACTTCAAACTCTGTGGGGCAGTGGGAAAAAAGAGTCTTCAAAGAAATGTGATGACCATTGTGATTGATTTTTATGTTCCTTTAATAGCCTTAAAAATAGAATTATGCTTACTTTACAGTAGTTTCTACTTCACTCATAAAGGTAAGAATATGCTGAAGATTTCTAGGTGTGGAATTTGAAATGGCATATCAGGAATTCAGTCTATGTTGCTCTTTGCTCTTTTCTATGCAAAGAGGAATACAGCACTATTTTTGATTTCTACCAAACTACAGTGCCATAGAAACATAGGAATACAGCTTTGTACTTTTCAAGCCTGTCTCTAAAATCCAGCTTGGGAGGCTGGAGGTATAGCTCAGTGGTAAAGCACTTGCCTAGTAGTGTGCATGGGAACCGAGTTCAATTCCCTGTACCATGAAATCCATCATCCTCATCATAAGACGCATAAGTTGGCATGTGAACTTGGGTGTAAACTAATGTCAAAGGCCCGAGAAGACCTATGTTTTTGTGAATTGCAGAGGTAACCCAATAAAATCATGGAAGACATGCTGTCAGAAGAAATGATTTTTTTTTTTTTTTTTTTGAGACAGGGTCTCGCTTTGTAGTTCAGGCTGGCCCCAAGCTCAGCCTCAAACTCACATCACAGCAATCCTCCTGCCTCTGCCTCCGGAGTGCTGGGATGACAGGCGTGAGGTACCACGCCCAACACTGTGGTATATGGTACTGATTGCTGCTGGGCATGAGTCTCCACGCTCAGTGTTGTTATGTGGTTACCAGAGATCCAACCCCGGCCCTTGCGCTTGTAAAACAGGCACCAGAACCACTGAGCTATATCCCCGGCCCAGAAGAAATAATTTTTCATCTCCATATGGTTCTGATTGGTTGGTCCACAAAAAAAAAAAAAAAATTAGCTATAATTAGATAGTAGTGTATTAATCAAATAGTAGTCAACTGTTTTATTTTATAAATCATTGTGAGGTTAAGAAAATAATACCAGGGGCCGGGGAGTTAGCTCAGTGGTTCCAGCGCCTGTCTTGCAAGCACAAGGGCCCGGGTTCGATTCCCCGGTAACCACATAACAATACTGGGTGTGGAGACCCACACCCAGCAGCAACCAGTATCACATACCACAGTGCCAGGCGTGGTGGCTCATGCCTGTAATCCCAGCACTCGGGAGGCAGGAGGATTGTGATGTGAGTTGGAGGCTGAGCTCAGGGCCAGCCTGAACCACAAAAGTGAGACCCTGTCTCAAAAAAACCTAAAAAAAAAGAAAAGAAAATAATACCAAAGTGCTCAAATTAAATCAGAAGTCTCATTTCATTGGATACCCATTTTCTGTGTTGCTGAGGGTGCAACCCAGGGCCTCGTGCGGGCCAGGAAAGCACCCCACTGAACTGCACTCCAGTAAGGGGATGATCTTTAGGGTCAATCTTCATCTGTATGGACTCCAGTGAATTTGAGAGAATTTCATCTTTGTGGAGGCTTGCAGATGTTTTGCTTTCAAAGTAAAAACCAACAAGGTATTGGGGAATCATTATGGGTTGACCTCCTACTCTTAAATTAGCTCGAAGAATCAGGGTTGTTAACATGGGTCAGTTCTAAAGGTAAGAATGTATTCTGAGTCACCCTGTCAGCGGTCCTGGCAGAGTGGGAATTTGGTCCAACTTTCCTCTGTAACTCCCCACATCTGCTCTGTGGCCGTGGAAACTGCAGCCATTGATTGCAAAATAATTTGCTGGTTTAATTCCATTAGTTTCCTTATTATTTCAAACCTCATAAAACATAAGGACAAGTTTTCAAGTCAAGGGCTATATTTTAGATGATGCAACCCCATTGCAATATGCTTATTTCATCTTTATGTAGAAATCGTTGACTTTGAGGTCATTATCACCAAGACAGCCTGGGCGAGCACGCCAGTTCTGCTTTTAATGCAGTTTGTACTTTGTCTGTTGGAAATCTGTCACTTCATACATCCTGGGAACTCTAACTCCTAGTACTTACAGGCTCTGCATACATAGATGTTAACTGTATTTCTTGTTCTTACAAGTAGAGCCCACACATTCAACATGAAGTATACCCACTATCACTGTTTCTAGGCAAATATTATTTAAAGCCCAACCTACTGGCTGGGGTGTATTCATGGTTCCACATGTACTTAGCATGGAAGTATGGAAGTATGGAAGCCTGAGTTCCTGGGTCCTATCCCCAGAACTGGAGAAGAAATGTTTCTCAGAGACTAGGGTGCAGCTGCGTTGGTAGAGCATGCGCTTAGAATGCATGCAGTTCTATCCCTTGGGCTGCCCAAAGAAGCCCAGTTCATGCAGTGTGGAGGATATGATTGCCTTCTCCAAGGGAAGTCAAAGAAAGCTATCATCAACTTGATAATAAAAGCCATCTTTTCACTTTGTGTGACAATGCAGGTATTCTATTAGAGAAGTGGCAACTTCAATAGAGTATGCAGTTAGTTCTTTCAAAGACAAAAAGAAACAAGGCCTTGGATTTAGCTCAAGTAGTACCCCGCCTACCTTGAAAGCACAAAGGTTGGAGTTTGATCCCTGGTACCAGGGGAAAAAAAAAAAAAAGAGGGAGGCAAGGAACAGGAATTAAATGACCTCAGAGGAGAGTTGCGTGCAGCTCATCCTTGAAAGGGTGGGAAACCTGACCTAGGAAATCCCTCCCAAGAGTCATGGTGGGAATGTGCTTGCCAGATAGCAAGGTGTGTCAGGTGCTCTGTGCACAAAAAGTGGAGCTCAGCAGCTGGGTTTTCTTTGGCCTTGCCTATTACTTGGATGGAGAAACCATCTAAATATAAAGTTTCCAGGGGGTTCCAGTCACTGTTTAAAATCCATTGCTTTGGGCCAGGGATTTAGGTCAGTGGTTCTGGTCCTTGCCTGTAAGCACAAGGTCATGAGTTCAATTCATGATTCCAAAATAAATAAATAAAAATGAAATAAAATCCAACCAGTGTGTGCATGGCATGAGGTTATTGTGCACAAAGGCCTTACCGAGCTACCACTGAGGCACCCCATGTACACAAGGAAGGGAACCCCCTCACTCAGTTCTTTGGTCTCAGTTCAGTCTATTCAGTGTGTTGGAAGGAGGCTTCTAAAATCATCTTCAAAGAGCCCAAAGGGCCCTCAGGAATTTGTTGGAAAATTACTAAAATCCTTGATCACTAAGTCCTTTCAATTAAAATTTGATTCTTTATCGTTAATCCGTCTACATCACTGATTCGTTTAGTTTTGCACCATCTACTCCCTATGCCCTAGACAGCGTTACACTCTTCCCATACGGTTGGGCATAGCATTTTGTTTGAATTTAAAAGTTTCCCTTCTGCATGTTTTGGTGCCATCAAAATATCTTTTCCTCATCTGAATGAAGTCTATATGTTGTGATTAATTATCCAGCAATTCAAGGCAACGAGGTGATGGCTGCAAGGGTGATGTCATCCCAAACGGCACATCCAAAGCAGCCTGGCTCCAGAAAGTATAAGTGCTACATTAGGTTCTGGGTGGTGAGTTTGTAAGTTTTCTGTTACTGCAAGAAATATCTTGGATAAATCAACTTATAGAGAGGGAAGTTCTCCTGGCAGACAGTGATGGAGGGTCTAGTCCCTGGTCACTCAGCCTCGTTGCTCTGGGCATCTGGTGACACTGGACATCATGGTGGGAACAAGAGGCAGAGAAAACTAATGCCTGTGTGGCCAGGGTATAGAAGAGGAAGAGGAAGGCCCAGGCACCCCAGGGGCCTAATGTCCTCCCACGCCCCACCCTAGGGGAGGTCCCACATCTCCTAGTAGCCACAGGCTGGGCACCTTTGATACATGGCTGTGGGGACATTTCCGCCTCCAACCATGGAACACAGCCACAGCCCACCAGGTAGAACTTCCCATCTTGACTGGGCCACAGATGTGCTGGAAAAGTGAAGTTCAGAATCCTTCCCACTGAAAACACAGTTGTTTCTCAAATATCCATTTTTAGAAAGTGCAGTTATATATCTGTTTTCCATATGGGTAAAAAAATATATCCATCGATTTTCATGCAATAATTTTTCAGTTCTAATCTTCCTATAAGTCACCAAGATAAACACATGCATCAAATGTTTTGATCATTTAGAAGTTCATCATTTATAGAGCACAGGTTGGCCCCACTCATTGCTCAGGAGTTTTCCTAAATCACCCCACACACAGACTGGGTCTAGACCAGACTGGGTCTAGATATCACCCCCAGAAGCTCGAAATGAAAGGAAGTAGGACCAAAGAGCTACTGCCCAGGCTCCCTGGAGTGCCCATCACCTAGGAGAGACTGCATGCCACCCACTGTCTGCTGGGTGCAGTGCCATCTGGCACCATGGCACTAGTTCAGGCCATAGCATTTGCACTTATTGGCATGGTCATGCCTTGTTCTTGTTTAAAGGCCTGCTGTGGGGGTCCTTGATATTCATCATACTTTCTGAAATATGTCTTCTTTATTTTCATAAGGTAATTTAATCATTAAGGATTTTGATGAGTGAATATTTCCCAGAGCTGCTTTTCATATCTGAACTAAATAATAGTAGTTTAGGACACATGTAGTTGAAAAATAATCTAAAGTAGAGAAAATTTGTCTTGTGTTACCTATGAGTCATTCAGTTAGGTTTTCCTTATAAAGTTAACATTTAAATAAAAAAGTACTTTTCATAAGTTTAAAAACCAACGAAAGTTTAGTTTTGCTGATGAGGGTGTCCTGTGATATTATGATGTGGACTTTTTTTCTAAAATGCTGACAGCTTTTAAAAAATAGTTTGTCAGTGGCTTAATAAAAATCTGGAGAAATGATTTCACAAATTTCTGTGGTGCTCAGCATTCTTTTTTTTTTTAGGTTTTTTGAAACAGGGTCTTGCTTTGTAGTTCAGGCTGGCCCTGAGCTCAGCCTCAAACTCACATCACCCAACACTGTGGTATGTGGTACTGGTTGCTGCTGGGCGTGAGTCTCCACACCCAGTATTGTGTGTGGTTACCAGGAATCAAACCCGGGCCCTTGCGCTTGCAAGACAGGCGCCGGAACCACTGAGCCAAATCCCTAGCCCAAGTGCTCAGCATTCTTAAGAGGCTGTCTTCCTGTCTTGCAAACAGTAGCACATGTGTATTAGGAAGGGGGTCCTGCATGTCACCTAGATTTAAACACTAATATTTTACTCTTTAAAAAAATCTTTGCCATATTTTGGATCAATGGTTTTGGCTTGAAGGCTTGGTCCCCATCCCCCAGCTACTAAATGGTGGGACCTTTAGGAGGCAGAGCCCACTGGCGGAAGTGAGGTCACTGGATGTGGCCACGGTGAATATTCAGACCCCAGGACTTCCTGTGTCTCTCTGCATCCCAAACCCCAGGAAGTGAACAAACATGGAGACCTGCACCTCTACAGGCCAACACTGGAGCTCAGCAACAGGATCTTCTGTGCTGTGGAAGAAAATTACCCAAAAGAATGAGAAAGAAGGAGCTGAGAGAAATCTCAGAAGCTTGGTCTGGTGGCCTATAATCCTAGCACTCAAGATTGCTGCAAGCTCATGGCCAGCCTGGGCTATGTAATGATCTCAATGCCAGACTGAACTATGTTAGTGAGACCCTGTCTCAAAAAGTTAAAATAATAATTGTTTTAAAAGAAAATCTTAGAGCTATGACCACTGAGTCAAAGTATCTGAGAAAAAAGATTCCTCAAACTACCTCACTGGGTGATAGAATGAGTGAATAGAGAGGAATACAGGCCAATGGGCTGCTTTGGAGGCGATCACAAGATTTGGTTTTAGTGGTATCCGAAGTACGTGTGGAATGTCCAGCATCCATGTATAAAGGAACAGAGGAAGACTAGAAGAGTAATAGTCATAGTCTCGGGACAGAGAGCACAGGTGTCAGGAGCAGATCTAATTGGGAACAGACACAAACTGAGGAGCAGGGGCTGCCAAAAAGGTCAAAGTAGCAGAAAGACAGGAGAAGAGCAAAGCAGGGACCAGGCTGAGACGGTCCAGCACAGGAAAGGCCAAGGGAATGGTGGTACAGCGGTCACCTAACAGGCATTCCATGCTGCAAAAGGAAAACAGAGAGAGCAGGGAGAAAATGGGACTCACTCCAAGAGCCACAGAAATAGTAAAAAGTCTGTGTCTCGGTCACGTGAAACAAATGTGGAAAAAGTGGAGCAAGACCCTGTGAAATATCGCCTAATTATCAAAAACCTGGGGTTGTCCTCTACATGTTGAGAGTCAAAAGGATTTTAATAAGACACAACCTTAAACAAAAATGGCACAACTTACTCATTTTTCTACTTTCTGTGGACCTGTTATTATTGAAAGTCTGCCTTAAATTTTGTAATTAGCTAGCGTCTGTCTATGATGCCCCTGTAGTTAAGTAGACATTTTCAGAACATGTC
Source organism: Petromus typicus (assembly GCA_004026965.1). Lineage (NCBI taxonomy): Eukaryota > Metazoa > Chordata > Mammalia > Rodentia > Petromuridae > Petromus > Petromus typicus. The sequence goes on along the minus strand of PVIR01008803.1, from coordinate 703 downwards.
AGTTAATTATTTCTTAACACACGACCCAGATCCTGAAAGCAGGACAGTTAGCCACTCCATGTGCTTAGCGTGTGTTGTTTGGTAAAATCAGTACTAAACTGATGATGCTGAGTCTCACACGCCCCTATGCTAGTAAAGGCTGGTCATATGAGGTATTAAGATGTACTGAGCCTCCACCTGGCCTTGTCTTACTCAGGGAACTCACCTGCTCTGATAGTAATAGGTTGGCATTCTTAACCAAGATATCTGAACTCATAGTAGGTAATGATTGATGATTGACTGATCGATGATTAATTGATTTTGCATTGCTGAGCAGGGGAGCCATGCTAGGCAAGCACTCACCACAGAGCCGCTCCCTTGGCTTCAGGTGAATCCAAATGCAGGTATTCTGGAAGTGATTTTATGTGGCAGGTGCTCAATCTACATAACTGAGATCATGAGTCTTTCTTTTTCTCTTTTAAGGACCTCCAAAACTGGACAAATATTGCTTTAAAAAAAGAGCAGAGTATGTTCCCAAGTTCCCACGTGCTGTAGATGTTTGTAGAATCTGGTGCTAAATTGGGAGTCAAAAGGAGGAACTGTGAGCGATCCTCTTTTCCAAGGTCCCCATTCTGCAGTCCAGTGCTCTACCCCTGGGCTTCTGAAAGCCACATGGCTCGTTTGTCACAAGGGAAACTAGAGAGTGGACTTCTTGGCCCTACCT